>PVJX010024649.1:0-27802 GCA_004027295.1 Dolichotis patagonum
ACCCCTCACCATCTCTCTGACCTCATCTCTGTTTTTCTCTCCTTTTGTGGACCAGAATTCCACCCCACATATTTGCTTGATATCTTTGAACATAGCAAGTTCATAATTTGGGGGTCTACACTTGCTACATCCCCTCTCCAAATCCTCTCCTCAGTTACTTGTTCCCTGTGTCTTGCTCCCTTCTTTCATTTGATCTTTCCTCCAAGGTCACGTTGTCAACTCCATATCCTTGGATAACCTTTCATCATTTCTACCTTCACACCTGAGTCATCACCTGACATGCGATATACTTAGTTTTCTAGATCATAGGTTGGCAAATTTTTTTTATAAAGGGCCAGATGGTAAATATTTTAGGCTTTGCAGGCCATACGGTCTCCCTCGCAACTACTCTACTCTGCTGTTTCAGTGAGCAAACAGCCACAAACAGTATGTAAATAAATGAGCATAGTTACATTCCAATAAAACTTTATTTACAAAAACAGGCAGCAAACTGGATTTGACCTGGGGGCATAGTCTGCTAATCGTTGTTATCTACTTCCTAGAGTTCAAGTTTCAAGACAGGAAAGAATCTTTTTGTTCAATATCTCTGTGGCACCTACCAAAGTGCCTGGCACATGGTAGACAATCCATAAATATTTATTGAATTGATTGACTGATGGATTGATTGATAAGTTCTTGGACCAACTTTGATTTTAGGAACCTGGCTCAGGAGTTTTCACTTTTTTCTTTAGAAAAGATGGAAAAGAGGCTTTGCCAGGATTAACAATGTCCAAGACTGCTGATTGACAGCTCTTATCTTCAGTCTGCAATTCTCAGAATGGAGACATTTTGAGGCAAATGACAGCCACTTGCTCATCATACTGTTTACTCCTCCTAAGAGCACTGTGTGATGCACATCACACATTTGGTTGGTGCTGCATCAGACTGCTGCCAACAGAAACATATCGAAATAAACTAATCAGCTTTACGAAAGCCCAGATACGACATTCTATCCACATAGCCCCATGGAAATACAGTGGCCTGCTAGGGCTCTGCAGGGTCATCACCAAGGACACACCGTGCAACTGGGTGAAAAGATCAGAAGTCAGGAATGGTTAGATGAGTGGCCAAATTGTTGAAGGAGTAGAGCTGAACTTGGGTCTGACCAGAGGAATTAGCTGGAGCCAGGTAAAACGATTTCTCTCTGTTTTAGTTCATTCTACTTGGCCATAACGGAATATCCAACTCTGGGTATTTTATAGAACCAAAAGGTCTTTCTGGATCACAATTTTGGTGGCTAGAAGGTCCAAATAGGATGGCACAAGCATTGTGCAGGAGTGACCTGCCTTCACAACTCAGTAGAAAGTGGGGAGCAACCAGTCACATGTAGAAAGGTCAAGCGCTTTACAGCCACCCACTCTTTAATGCTGGTATCCAGTATTAACCCTTTCCAAGGCAGAACCTCATGGCCCAGTTACTATCACTAGGCTCTGCCTTTTAAATGTTCCACCTCAACATTGCCACTCGAGATCAGCACTTCAGCTCGTGGCGGAATCTCACAGGGACACGCTCAACCCATATTCAAATCATGGCACTCTTGTTTTGGAGGATTTGGGGAGCCCAGGTGCGGGGTTGGTCTTGCACAGGATGTACTCCTGAATTCTGAAGAACTCAGTTAGAGAAGGAAGTTTCGTTGGGAATGAGTAAGCTAGACAGGCCTCTGTGGGCTGTGGACAGCCTTGAAAGCCTGTCTAGAAAGCTGGTAACCCCGGCAATGGGAGGTGAATTTTAGGTGCAAGAACCAGCATTGAATCCTGGGGATGTTGGGTAGCTGCTAAAATGCTTTAAGGAAAGTGTGACATGATCATATATCTTTCCAGATGAAATGGATGGAGGCATTGGTAGGAACAGAAGAGTCTTAAGTATAAGGAAACTGCTCTGCTCAGGCTGCATGCTTAGAAAGCACCTTCCACTTTTCTACATGTGGCTGCACTGCCCTGGTGTAGTTACCTCCTGTGACCATGCTCACACTGAGAGCCACCTAACTGACACTGTGTGTTATTTACTAAACCAACCTCACCTCGGGTCCAACTTTCTCCAAGAAGCCATCCCTGATGCACCCTCCTGGAAGAGACATTTTTGACTCAGTTGCCACATCTCCACACATGTGCCTCTCTGATTTCAAGCGCTGCTTTTCATCTTACCACTGGACTATCTCTAGTTGAATCACAGCTCTATCTACTTGCTAGCACAAATGAATCCAGCCCTCTTCCTGCCCCCTTTTAGAGGTACTTGAACCCAAAGTCTTCACAATGAGCTACATCCCAGTCTTTTCTATTTTCAGATATACTCATGCTAAATTGTCCGGGTGGGACTTGAATTTCAAATCTTCCCTCTTTAGCCTCCCAGAGTGCTGGGATTAAAGACATGCACCACAATGCCCAGCTAAATCTGACCCCTTTGAGGACAAGACTGTGTCATTCATTCTCCCACAGCGAACAATAAAATGCATTAACATAACATGTGATCAACAAATATGGAATGAACAAATCTACATTTACTCACAACATCTGTGGATTCCACATTCAAGGATTTAAGTATCCATGGATCAAAAATTTTATACTGTCACTGCTGATACATACTCTATAATTATCTATAATTGCTGCATTTATACCAAATATGTAGACTTTTTTATCACTGGTCCCTAAAGAATACAAGAACTATTTACAGAATGTTATGGTTTAGACCAAGAATACCCCCAAAGGCCTCATGTGCTCACACGTGGGGCTTGTGGAAGGTAACTGGATTGGGGGAGGGTGCTGTGCTCATCTGTAGAATCATCTGCTGTTGAGTTCAGCAATGTGTGTGCTGCTGCAAGGTGGGGCACAGCCACAGAGGTGGGTCACTAGGAGAGGTCAGTCCTTCTCTGGCTCCTTCCTGTGCTTTCTGATTGCCATGACATGAGCAGTCTTCCTCAGCTCGGCCCTCTGCCATGCTTCTTCTGCCTCTCAAGGCCAGCCAATGCTGGGCTGTAAACAGGACCAAAATAAAACCTCTCCTGAAGTTGTGGGTGTCAGATATTGTATCCCAGCAATGAGTGAGTGACTGGGAGCATCGTATTTCATTGTATCAGGTATTACAAGTAGTCCAGAGTTGACTTAGGGTATGAGGGAAAATGTATGTGATTATTACACAAATAATATGCCATTTTATATAAAGCAATTAAGAATCTTCAAGTTTCAGTGCCCATGGAGGTCCTGGAACAAATTTCCCCAGTGGATACCAAGAGACAAATACAGTCTTTGGTACAAAATTTAACTATGGTGCTATAAGCAAAATGTTTGTTTACAAGGATATTTTGATTTTAAAGAAAAAAAACTATGTGAATGATGCTAGGACCACATCCTAAGAATGTGAGTCAGAAGAAACGCTAAGCAAACCCCTTAGTATGCTTTCAGAAATTACCTCTGTGCCTTTACTTTCCCATCTGCAAAATGAGAGAGTTAAATAATTTTAAAGATCCTATCCTGTATTATTGTGATCATTATCATCTCATGAGTCATGTTTTTGGTGACTACACCAAGCACCATGAGGAGTTTCCTAGAATAAAATGAGTAGAAGAATTTTTTTAATTGAAAAAATACTTGCAAGTGACATAGTCTTAGGACATAGAGAAGATCTTATCAAACACAGCAAAGGCTTGAATTAGGGGTGGGTCCTCAGTTTCCTCTTTTAATTAGATTACCACATGATGGAGACAAGTTCTGTCAGAAGTACATACAACAACCGCACCTACCCCAAAGACACAGGACACGGGGAAACATGAATCAAATCTGCGAGAATCTTCCCAGGGAAAAACACAATGCAAATCACCAGCAAAGATGCATCCAAGTTCAGTGAAGAGCCACGCACCCTGTGGAATCTGTGCTTTGGCAGAGTGAGCTATTTCAGAGTGGCAGAGTGAGCCACTTGGAGACCCAAGAAAGAGGTGAAGACTCTGGTTTCTAAAGATGCGTGGAGGCTATGGCAAAATAGGAGACCTGGACCAAATGGCCCTGTGTTCTAAGACTGAGACCTCTCCAACTCTTGGTACCATTTCCCTTGTGTAGCTATCACTTGTGTCGCTGAATTTTTAAGATTGTCTATTTCTTTGTCTCAGGATCCTCTAGAACCTAGTAGGTACTCAACATAGAACTATTTATTGAGTGAATGAGTCAGTGAGTGACAGAATGAATATTAAACATGTCTTACAATCTGGCTTTGGGAAATGTTTACATGAGAAAGGAGGAATTGTAGGTCTTGTAATTCTCAGGTCACTTGGTGATGACCCACAGAAAATTCACTGCCTGCTTCAAATAAATCATACATGTTGATTAACAGACAAAAGTGATACAAAGAGCATGTGTTCCTTTTTCTTGCTGGACTTCTCAGTCAGTCTGAGCCAAGAGTACAGAGAAGGTGGGCAATGAGCCCGTGGCTCTCATATCAGCACTGTCATAGGTTAGTCCTTCTCTGAGATGGTTCTAGTGACACTACACTGAGAGGCTGGGGGCTGGAGACAACAAAAGCCATGTGAAAGCCCAGCTGATTCCTGTTGGGGTTCTGCCTCCCCCACACAAGCCCCACAGCATGTGATCTCCCCCAAAAGAGCCCTGCACTGGGTTCGGAGTGGGGAGAGGGAAGCTAGATTCCTCCTCAACAGATGTCACCATAATTAGATAACTCATTATATCAAGGAATAAGGAAAGGAGATTGACATGGATACAAATGTGAACATATTGATAGCTTTTCTGCATGTGAGTTTGTGCAATCTTGGAAACTGATTTCCTGGACAAAGCTCAAGGGATGAGTCAGCGGTTGGAGCCTGGGGAGATTTTCCACAATGAAATTCTAGTCCCAATAAAGTATCCTAAGAGTTTTCCACCCTGAAAGACCATTCCCAGGGCAGCCACGGCTGGAAGCCGGTGTGGGTGTGTGCCGTGTGTGGGAGAAGTCCAGCAGGGAGCCAGGGCCCTGGGTGAAGGAGGCAGGAACACGCTGGGGGAAGCGGGATGCGTGGGCAGAATTGGAGAGGACCCAGAGCACCCCATTCGCCATTGCTGTTCCAGCCTGCGGCAAAAGCCCTGGGAACTGGCAGATGGCAGAGTTTCCTGCCATCCGAATCAAAAGCCTCCCTGGGGAGATTGCCCTGGTCCCCCATCAGGGATGGAATGTTCAACCCAAGTGTTCCCGTACGACCCTGTTCGTTCTGCGGGAGCACTCATGGCTCTGGCATGAGTGTGCCTCTTTCCCTATGCAGAATGTGAGCATTTGACTGCATAATCCTTTCCAAGTCAACCGTTCTAAAAATGGATGTGCCTGCAAAATGGAGACAAGGGAGGAAAGAGTGAACTGACACGGAGCCCCTGGCAGGGCCTTCCCTGGACATTTTGCTCCCATCATTTTGCACTGCACTCCTGAGGGAGACCTTGTCTCCATGACTTATATAATCACCTTTGCCTTTGCCAAGCCCCGGGAGTGACCAGGTCCCCTCCCTGGGGTCTAGTTGGTCTCTGTACCTAGCACTTTTCTCATACAGACACAAGGGGAAGAGAAGTAGAAATTGAAGGGCACCTTCAAAACTCTCCAATGTCTGCAGCTCTGGTTTACATGTGAGTCCCCAAAGGCCCACATGTCAAACTTGGTCCCAGGGTGTCAGTATTGGTAAATGCTGTGGACATTTAAGAAGTGAGGCCTGGCAAGAGGCCTTTAGGAACATGCCTTGAGGGGATTATTGGCCTCAGTCTCCTCCCCAAACCCCCACTGCATTGCCATCTCTAACTCTTCAGAGGCCAAACCAATAGGCTAGCCAATGTTGGTTGAACCTCCAAACTGTGAGCACAACTAGCCCCTATAATTTTTTTCTTTGTAAGTAACCTGCATTGGGTATTTTGTTAGAGTGATGAAAAGCTGACTGATACACCAGATCCTCCCACTGTGGTATTACCTCTATCCCTCCTCCTAGACAGCTCATGGACATAGTCTTTTCTTCCTCTCCCACATCCATCTAGCATCTAACTCCAAATGGATGATGTCCTTTATTTTACAAAGAACATAAAATCAACTGGGAGAGATGCTTTTATCTTACCATCATAGAAAAGGTTCCCTACCTTTTCCCTAAGGACTTCTGTAGCTGAAACTCATCCCACTCCTTGAGAGTCATGGTTCCACCTTAACTGAATTTCCTGAACCTTTCCTCTCCACTGCCCTACCTGTCCCAGCCCCACCAGACTTTCTTCCGGGCAATTATGATACCCCCTGGCCCTTCCTCATTGGTTTTTCTACCATTGTCCTCATCCTCTTTCTCATCCATAGCTCACACATCTTCTAAATCTACAGAAAGACAATCCAATTGCCTGAAATCGGCATTCATAGATCTTAGTAAGAGTGCTGGGGAAGATTCTGTTTGGGACATAGACTCCATAATCCAATAACATGGTCCCAAAATAGCCAAAGTGGGTAAGCTTTGAATGCTAATATCATGCCACACTGTCCTGATGCAGTTGTAAGATGACTAAGCCATTTCAGCCTATGATTGGGAGCCTCTGGTATGCTTGAAATGTTTGAAGTCTGACAAGCCTTTAGCTATACATTCTTAAAGAATTGATGGATAGTCTGTAGTGGATTGGTAACTGGTGGTCAGCTTACACATCAGCTGAACTGAATCAGCGAGGTACTGAGTGTAAATAGCCCACCTGAGGACTGTTGCCAACATAAAAAGGAGACCTGGAGAGGAAGAGTATCATTGTGGGTTCTCCTGAGTGTCATTGTTTGGAGCCATTGGTTCCCCTAGAGGAGCTTGTCATGCTGGCCTCCCTGATACGAGTTTGGCTGTTATCATTGGAGGAGCTCGGGACCTTGTTGCTGAAAATGGCTGTGGTTCACTTTGGGGGAGCTCTGGTCCTTACTTTGATCATTTCTTCCTGACTCCGGAGGGGAAGATGTGAGTTGTTCAATCTCCAGGACAAGTTTGTCACACTGGCTTCCTGATATATACTCGGCTGTTCTCATCGTCAGAGGATCTCAGGACCTCATTGTCACTGAAGATGGCTGTGGTACTTTTAGGTGGAGCCTGGCCCTTATTTTGAGTATTGCTTCTTGGCTCCAGTACAGCCTGTTAGCACAGATCCTTCACCCTGCTGGCACAGACTTTCTGGCTTCCGCCACTGACCTTTGGGCCTCCCCAGCGCAGACCTGTGAAATAGATTTGCGTGAGTCACTGTCGTGGGCTCTAGCTTTTCAGCGGAACTCATGCAGGTTATTGCCATGGAATCCAGGCCCTCAGCTGGATTTTCTGGGCATTTAGTGTTGTGGACAGATTTCCGGCACTTTCTTTGTATTTGACTCCTTGAGTAACCACTACAAATAATAATATAATTTATGTGTCCTGTATGTAATTGTTCTCCTTGCAACTCCTGACTACAACACAGTCCAACCGTGAATAGTAGACTATTTTCAATAAAATTGTGGGCTCTGCCCAGCTGGTTCTATAAAAGAGAGCTGATGATGTCCCTCTTATGATAAGCAGGGGCCAGGACACCTCACTTGATCCTTCTGCTGCTCTTCCTGCTGGCAGAAAGGCATCTAGCTCAGCGAGTGGGGGCAGAATACTTCTTTTGGTAAGTCTCACCAGTCAAAGTATCTCCACCTTTTCCCGGAGTCACTGGCACCAAACCTGCTCCAGGGATGAAGAGCAATGACCCTCCTTGCCTGGGCAGTCACTGTCTTTCCGTTTGACCTTAGGGAATAAGAGGTAGCCTACAACTTGCTACTGGACTTTATGCAGACCTTGTGAGTCTATGAAGAAGTCCATTTAGAGGACCTGTTTGTAGTCCAACTCTGGAACAAGATGATTGATCTGTAACCAGACTAATGCTGACCTTCTTTTCTCCTTCCAGCTTTTCATACTTGTTCTATGTTGCAACTCTCCCCACGAGCGCACCATGATTTTCTTTCTTCCATTCTCTTTGTTCCAAATCAGACCATCCATCAGGGATCATTTCAAATTTCACTTTTCCAGGGAGCCTTCTGGATTCTACCTGGCCCAGTCTCTCCTGAAGTCCTGCACCATCCTGCACCAACCTTTCCGCACACTCTGCTTGCTAGGAGAGGTATCGTTATGCTTGCCTTGTCTCCACTCCTGATTCAGGAAGTTCTCCAGGAAACAGATCAGTCTGGGCACGGGGCATGTTCCCTGCTTCCCAGCATGTTGTTGATTATCAATATGTTATCTTGCTATGAAAGGGGTATATTGTTTCCAGGCATATGCTAGACAGCTTACATTGATCATGACCAGAATTACTTAGGTAGCAAATGGCTGAGGAGGAATTCAAACCTTTTGGTCTGCAGGTTCCTATGCTGCGAATGGGTGAGAGGAGTTTGATTTGTCTGATTTGTCGAAGTCAGTGAACCATACTTTCTGAGCAGTTGTTCCCCAGCAAAACATGTGTCTAATATGAAATCATTTTAGGAAGCATTTTGAAAGTATTTTAGAAAACTTTTGGAAGAAAAAAAGTCAATGGGAACAATCCAAGTTGGGGAATAAAGACCCGAGAATTTCATTTTCCTCTGTTGGCCCTTTTCCCCATCATGATACTCAGTTTACACATCTGGGAAGAAGAAAACTTGGATGTAGGAAAAATGGTGATGCTACAAAAGTGTGAACAACTAATAAAATCAAAATTAAAATTTAAAAAAAAGTGTAAACAACTTGCCAGACATGATGGTATATATCTGTAATCCCGGATAACAAAGAGGCTGAGGCAGGAAGATAGCAAATTCTAAGCCAGTCTAGACAACTTAGTGAGGCTCTGTTTCAAAAAACAAAACAAAAAAAAAAAAAGAAAGAAAAGAAAAAGCAAAGAAAGAAAAGAAAAAATTATATATATGACCACATAAAAGAGACTTTGGTAAAAGGGAGTGATCAGTGATTTCTAATGCCACACTGACATTTCTGTCTATGTGACTTAATGAAGTGGCCCACAAGTCACCCAGTATATGCCTGTTCCATGTCACTTGGCTCTTGCCACGCCTCCTTCTGTGAGCAGGGCAATTGTCACTCTATTTCATGATGTGTTTGTCTGTTCAAGATGCTATTAAAAAAATACCACAATTAAGGGCTGTGATTTAGCTCAGCAGCATAAGCACCTGCCTTGCAAGCGTGGTTGTGAGTTCGATCCCCGTTATCAATTAAAAAAAAAAATACCACAACTGGGGAGCTTAAAGACCGGACATTTAGTTTCCACCATTCTGGAAACTCAAAGTTCCAGACCAAGGTCTGACAGAGTGAATTACTGGTAAGGACTCTCTTTCTGGCTCATAGACAACACTTTCTCCCTGTGTCTTCACGTCACAGGGGCAGGGTAGGGGTGGGAGAGTCCTGAGTTTCTCTTAATAAGAACGCTAGTCCTGGAGTCAGTGCCATGCACAGGCTGACTGGGGGGAAGCCAGATGCCAGCCCTCTCCTTTGAGTCTGTGCGATTCATGGACTTCAGGGGAGGAGAGCAAGAAGGCAACAAGAAGCTAAGACCTCCTGTGAGTCAGCACCATGCACAGGCTGACTGGGGGAGAGCCAGACGTCAGCTCATTGTGGTGCGCAGGCAGGTAGACAAAAAAACCAACATTCGCTGGGGATTTAGCTTAGTGGCTTAAGTGCTTGCTTGGTAAGCGCAAGGTCGTGGGTTCTATCCCCAGTACCAAAAAAAAAAAAAACAACATTCCCCATCCCCACCTCACCAGCCCCACATAAGCGACCAGCTGATCTGGAGAAACACAGGCTGTGATGATAGCTAATGAAGTAAAATACAACTTAACGCCTGCAGTGTTCAGTGCTTCACTGAATTTGCAGGCCTAAAGCTGGTAGTCTGATCATCTACTCAGAGGATAACAACATGCCACGTAGCATCTACGGGGATCCCCTTCTGAAGGTGGTGGCCATTGTTAATTCCCTATTATCTTGTTTTTCAATCCTATATTATTCTCATTGTTTTGTTTGGTTGGGTTTTATGTTGTTTGATTTTGTTGTATCTGATGGCATGGACAGCTATTTCAAAGATAACAAGATATATTATGGTAGCCACTTTGGATTTACTATTATTTTGTCTTGAAGTCCTATATTGCAGTCCTTGTTTTGTTTTTATTGGTTCTGTTCTATTTCTGTTTTGCTTGATTTTGCTATGTCTGAAGGTATAGGCAGCTATTTTGAAGACAACAAGAGGCACTGTGGGAACCATTGTTGACTTCCTATTACCTTGTTTTGAAATTCTGTGTCACAGCATCTTGTTTTGATTGGTTTTATTCTGTTTTATTTTGCTTAGTTTTATTCTCTCTAAAATAAAAAAAATTTAAAAAGAAAAAAAAGAACACTAGTCCTATTGGATGAGAGCCCTATGCTATGACCTCCTTTAAGTTCACCTCAAGGTCCTGCTTCTAGCTAGAGTCCACAGTGAGCATTAGGACTTCAACACAGATTTCTGTGGGACACAATTCAGTCCTTGGCAAAATCCAGATCCCATAAGCCCAGGCCAGTGTCCTTCCTCAGGGTCTTCTTACACCTGCCTGCTCTCCTATGGCCCAGCCTTGAGGACATGAATTCAATCTGTCTGTCCAGGGGTTGCACAAGGAGTAGGGACCAGCTTCTGTGCTTTAGGACCCTCTCCCTCACCCTGCCCAATTCCTCCTGGCTCTCAGAGTTCTGGCACTATTGTTTATAGAGGGGGAACTGACCATGTTGACAGTAAAAGAATAAAATAGAATCATGGGCTCTAGTTTACTAGACAAACAAGCTGCGTAAAAGATGGGCTGTGACTGCAAAAATGAGAACACTGCTTTAAAGTGCAGTGTCCAGGTTTGCTAAGCCATGCCCAGGAGTTCTGTGTTTAGCTCTGGACCTTACACTTTACAAGCACTTAGGTTTACCAGTTGGCTAGGGAGTGGAGCTGACACTTTATGGCCAATCATGAAAGGAACTGTGAATGCGGTGGGGGTGAACAACACGTCTCTACAGGGCTTCTGGAGGTTCATGGGAAGAGCTTCCTGGAGACAGTAGGAGAGATGATCCCCTGGCCTGGGCGTGGAGGAAGAACAGGAGGAAGAAAGCTTTAGCAAAGTAGCCTTCTCTTAGTGGTCCTGAGACTTGGAACACTAAGAACGCCATTTGCATGGAGTGAATGGTGGGCATTGCCCCAGCCCTGGCAGCTTCAAGCAGAGACAGAGACTTTCCCGCTTCCTGCCGCATGTCTCGGCTCCTGGCTCAGATCTCAATCCTCATTCCTCAGTGAGCACAGGGTCAGGTCCTCATAGGAACTGCAGCATGTGGAGATGTCATTACAAAGATATGATCTGCTTACTTATTTCATATCGTCAGTCCATTACTCAGGGAGTCAGGCTAAGCAGAAGCCTTGTGGAGTACATGAGAATTTGAGGTGGCCGGTTGTAAATGATCTAAAAACCAAAGGAGCCCATGCTTAGCAAATTTGCCTGCTGAACACATCGGTCCTATTTTGAGGATTCTTACATCCTTAAACAGAGACTGTCATCTCTGGCTCAAACTTCAAAAACAATCACATACCCTTCGGGCTTATAACACACGCTAGAGAAATCATTAGCTCGGACACTGAGTACCATCTAAAAGAGCTGATACATCTCACTTGAATCAAACCAGACCAGCAAATATTAACCAAGCCTGCGTCAAGCAAACCAAGATCTGGTCCCTGCTATCTTGGTACCAACAAGAGAGTCCAGGGAAAAGGACAGTTGTGTGAACAGCTTGATTACTATGTCACCTCTTCTAGCACCCTTCCAAGTTATTGCAATTATTGCTTTAAAATTGCAGTAACCCCAGTAAACTGTACATTCCCCATGGACAGACTAGCATATTGGTTAAGACACAGAGTTTATATTTCTCCAACCTCAGTCCACCTCCCACTTGACCATGTGTCAGCCGTAATTTTAGCCAAGTTGTTTTGCTGTCCTGTACTGCTCTCTTCCTTCTCTATAAATTTCCTTCTCTGAAAATGGGATTAGTAATAGTACTAATTATTACAAAATTAAATTCATTCACATATGTAAAGCACTTCTCAGTGTGGCCTAAAACATACACGCATATTAATATTTGCTGCTGTTAATACTACTACTACCAGTAATAATAGAGTGGGGTTATTCTTACATAGACACTCATTTCTGAAAGTAGATTTATAAGGCAGAAAGAAGCCATACATAACTGATATGATACTTCAAAGCCTCATCTTTCTTGACCGTGGGAGCATATGTCACTGGTTGGCTTACTCTCACATAGGTTGGCCTCCTCTCACATAGGTTGGCCATCTTTAGTTAATAACAACTGATATTTAATGAGTGCTTATAACATGGCATGCACTGGTTGAATCTTTCATACGCATTAACCCATTTCATCTAACTTCATATCAACCCCATAAAGTAAGTACTAGAACTTCCTCCATTTTAAAACCTAGGAATCAGAGGCCCAGGAAGGTTAAACAATTTGTCCAAATACTGCAGGGACTTGAATCTAGGCAGTCATCCATCCAGGTTCCAGAATATTCTCAACCACTAGGGTCAGTTTTCTTTTCTCAGAGAAACAGGATGTGACTGTCCTAATTTCAGGATACCCTACCATATGTACAAATCCTAGAGTATGGTGGGCATTTGGCAACAGTTTCTGAAATAAGAGGGCTCCTCAGGTTTCTAGTTGTAGGAACCCCACCTTTGCACGCACGCAATCCAGTCTCCATATCCTCACAGGCTAGAGAGAGGCCGTCAGGAAGTATCCTCATTTCAAGATCTTCTTTCCTGCTCTCCACTGCCAACTCCCAGCCCATGTCTCCAGCCTCCGTCCTTGAGACACCAGCTCATCCCCAGCTCACACAAGTCCCCAGCGAGCCTTCAACAGGTGCAGCTGTCATCTGTTGTCATTGTGGAGCCCTCAGGTTGCCATCTTCTAGGTGTTGAGACACAGGCGTAAAAGAGGTAGGAAAAGGGACTTACAACCCACTTCAGCCCAGCTTGGAGAGACTCCAGTAAAGCCGGGCTTCTCCAAGAGGGCTAGGGATGCAGAGATGTGTTCCTAGAGATCCCTGATACTCTCCAGGAATTGTTAAGTTATTTTGTTTCAGTGATGATATGATTAGATACAGTATTTGTATTATGAGACCCTGGATGCAAATCCTAACATTGTCGAAGGCAATGTGTGTCCTTGCAACCAGGGTGAGGTGAGAAGTTGAATGAGGCAAGGATTTTCCCTGTTCTCCCCCATCCTCCCCACCCTAGCCCTCAGGAACTGGCTCTACTTTACCTTTGGTGCACAACTTCCGGAGGAAAGCGAGCCCTCAGCTGAGCAGAGACCTCCAGGCTGATGCGTATGTAACCGTTACAGTGACCTATGTGTTGCCTTCTGGCTGATCTTTATTCTCCTGGGAATTTGGTGTTGACCAAAAAAAAAAAAAAAAGTGTGCTGAGTAGCAGCGTATATTTATGTTTGTCCACAGTTAACTCTCATTATTCACAGATTCCATATTTGCAAATTCACCCTGTTACGAAGATTCATTTGTAACCCTAAAATCAATATTCACTTTACAGTCATTTGCAGACAGGGACAGAACAATGAAAAATCCCAGTCACCCAATGCACAGGTTCCCAGCCAAGGTCAAACAAGGCGATGCTGCTTTCCTGTTTCAGCCATAAACAAGTGTACTTCTGTGTCTATTGTGTACCACACTTTGCACATTTTGGGGCTCTTTTGCTGGTAATCTCATTGTTTAAAATGGTCCCCAAGAACTGTGCCAAAGTGAGTTCAAGGAGGCTGTGTGATCTGTCTTACAGAGAAAACGCAAGAGTTAGATAAGCTTCGTTGAGGCAGGAGTTCTGGCGCTATTGGCTTGAGTTCAATGTTAATGAATCAGCAGTAATAGTAAACAAGGTATCTTTACACAGAAACACACAGAAGAGATTAAGTTTTACAACTGACCACAATGTCACCAGTGGCTGGAACCTAACCTATTTCCCCCCGGAGAAGTGGCTCAATGTTTGCCAAGGCAGCGACTTTATAGAATACAAGGATGAGAACGCAGCGCAGGCTGCACATACACAGCGTGTGTGACATGAAGGCGACCGAGATCCAGACAGGGTAGAGAATCTGTCCCTGTGGCTCGGGGCACACAGCGCAGCGCCAGAGTCGCCTGATGCTGTTCTTTATCTATTCTCCTTCGCTTCCCTTCCACTCGTGTGCGTTCTTTGCTTTTAGGTTTTGTTGTTGGGTGGGTTTTTTGTTTGCGTTTGTTTGTTTGATCCAAACCGAGGATCAAACCCCAGCCTCTTCATGTCAGGACAATGTTCCGCCACTGAGCTACGCCCTTGGGCCTGCTTTTGGATTTCTGAAATCACTTGGCCATTGTACTGAAGGTGTTTTGCAGGAAGAGACTCTCGCTGCCGGGTACAAGGCTTTCTAAGCACCTAGAAAAGAACCAGGCAGTACCGTGGGAGTCCATGCAGCAGGGTTCTATGCTGAAGTTCATGCCTTAGCAGTGAAAATTCTGCTACACTATTTTTACTAATGGTTCAAACTCCAGAACAGGGCAGACGAGCTGGAGAAACATCTGCACCCTCACTGTTCACAGCGCTGGTAGCCTTCACAAATCTAGGATTTTTACCCCACCCCTTTGAAAAGCAGTGGTGTCTTCTAAGGGTTTCCAAACAATCAGTGCTATTTGTGGAAATTTAGAATCAACATATCCCTGCTCACAGGGTCCCCCCATGCTCAGAGAGATGTGTTACTTGATAGGTTTGACGAATCTGGCAGAGAGGACAGGCAGGAGGGAAAAGAGGGAGAGAGGGTTACAAGTGTCTGGTAGGTGGCATTTATATTTAGTCTTTCCTTTCTGCTCAAGGGTTGGTCTGCCACTCAGGATCCTTGATATAAACAATAGACTCCTCTTAGCTCACTTCAACCAAAAGTCAATCCATGAAAGAATATTATATGACACAAGGGACTCCGGAAGGCAGCCCGACAGCCCTACTTAAAGGTAGCTAACTAGGGAAAGTTTCCACATCGTGCCATCAGATGACACCCTTGAAGATCTCAGAGGCAGCACACCTGGTCAGAGGCCGACAACACTAAGGACTGCGCACGAGGCCCTCAGACTCTGATGCCCCAAAGCTGCACAGCCCAACGGTGTGATGGTCACAGAGCAATTTTGAGCAGCTTCCTTCCAGTTCTACTCCTCAGCTCACCTGGCTTGGGAATGTCAGATCGGGGGAGCTCAAGTCACATAATGGGGTAGCTAAAATGTATCATTTCACATGTTCAGAGGCCACAAGTCCAAAACCAAGACACTAGCAATTCCACCTTCTCTCTGGAGGCTGTAAAAGAGTGTTAATTCTCTGCCCCTTCTAGCTTCTGGGGGCTGCAAGCATTCAGTGATTTGGCACACGTCACCCTGATCTCCACTGCCATGGTCACATTGCCTTCCTCCTCTCTTAAAATCTCCCTCTGCCTCACTCTTAGAAAGACACTGCGATTGGATTTAGGGCTGAACAAAACACAGGACTGTTGATCTCATTGTCTCATGATCCTAAACATCTAAAAAGGTTCTTTTTCCAAATAAAGTAACATTCGCAGGACCGGAGGAACAGGACACAATACATATTTGGATGGGGTTTAGACCACCATTCAGCTCATGCAACCTGGCTACAAATTCAAATCACCTGTAAACCTTCTTCTTCTTCTTCTTCCTCTTCCTCTTCCTCTTCCTCTTCTTCTTCTTCTTCTTCTTCTTCTTCTTCTTCTTTCTTCTTCTTCTTTTCTTCTCTTCTTCTTCTTTTCTTCTCTTCTCTTTTCTTCTTCTCCTTCTCCTTCTCCTTCTCCTTCTCCTTCTCCTTCTCCTTCTCCTTCTCCTTCTCCTTCTCCTTCTCCTTCTTCTTCTTCTTCTTCTTCTTCTTCTTCTTCTTCTTCTTCTTCTTCTTTCTTCTTGTTCAAACACAGATGCTATAACCCACACAGAATGATGGGATTTCAGTCTTCAGGCTGTGGCACCCAAACTTCACATGGTCAGTACTCAGTACTGTTAGCTTTCCAAGTATTGTGCTTTTGGTTAAAGCTGAGGTCCAATGATTACCCAATTATTTCTTTTTAAAAGTGAGAACAGAGGTCCCAAATCCCTCCCAAGTCACACAACACAAACTTAGTTCAACCTTTGCCCACCAGCAGATATTCCTGACCCCCTCAGGTACCTCTTGTGTCTTTCCAGGGTTCAGGAGAACCCACAGTGGTCAGTATCTGCTCTGGCGTGCTTTAGGTAGGATCCTTAAAGCTTTTCCCTAGTCCAAGACAAGGCCTGATCTCAGACCTGATGGGTCTCCCACACAGGTACTAGATCAACTTGCTAACTTGTGCAACCTCAGAGGAACCACTGAACTTTTCTTGTTAGTCTTCCAATCTTTAACGTAGAAGATTGAGTTCAGTATGCTCTGAGGTGACTTTCAGCACAAAAATGATATGATTTGGTAATTCCAACCATCTGAGAATGTTTAATTTGGCCCTTAGCCATCCCAGGATATTTGATAAAATCTGATCACTTGGACCAGCCCCAGGAAAGGAACAGATCAGAGCCGGCGCTGGCATTGGGAGCCCACCTGATGGGAGCGTGTGTGCATATGTGGTGGGGGCTGGGAGATGGGGACTGGCTGGAAAGACTGGAGACTTAGAACTAGAAGGAATTAATTTGGCTCATTTCAAATATAGAAACTGAACCTCAGAGAGGGAAATTATTAGTTCCAGTTCACACAATTAGTTAAAGGCAGAACTGGCATTAGAGTTAGCTTTTCTGAACTCCATCCCAGATTCTTTTTCCTACACCAAGAATGACAAATACACTTCCTCTCCTGTTTTCTGATATTTTAGTAGTGGATACCATGAGCACTGTCTTTTAGGAGGTTCCCAGGCCCTTCAGGGCTCAGTAAGAAAAATACTGTAATTGATTAGCAATGTCTGCCTTGACCACAGGCAAGGAGAGTAGAAGCCTGAGTTTTTCTAGCCCTGAGTTGCCAAGCTCATGAAATGACAAAATTGTCAGTGCAGAAACTTGAAGCTCATTCTCCATAGAGAACTAATCAGTAAAAAACTACACAACCAGTCCTGCAGAAGTCACTTGAAAACACCTAACCTAAAATTCAGAGGTGGTAATCAATACATGCTTCAGGAGCTAGCTCACACCTATAGACAAGCATTTGCTAAGTGAGGCTGGGAAGAAATAGTATGGCAAACTGTGAAAAGAGTGTGCAAAACCAGGATGTGAAAGGTAGAGGAATAAGTTCCTAGAAAAGCAGAGCAAGTTAATAGTTAATGTACAGGCACACTGTACAGTATGTATCCAGGAGTTTTTGTTGTATTTTTTTATGTCACTCCAATTTTAATATCAGCCTTTAGATTGAGACAGTGAAAACAGCTGATTTATTTTCATGAGCACAGTTGCAAAGTTATATATAAAACCTATACAAGCATATGAATTGGCCAGTCCCTTCATGTGTAAATTTACTCTAATTAATAATAATAATAATAGTAATCATAGCTATTTTATTTAATCTTCATTACAATTTTTTGAGATAATTATTATCTTTACTGTTTTACAGATGAGGAAATAGGTTTAGAAGGGCTGGAGAATTTATCCAAGATCACACAATTAAAATGTGGCAGAACTAGAATCTGAATCAAACTGGGATTTCAACACTAGTATTTGTATTAAACACTGAACCCAACAGAGGCACCTTTGAGAATTCACAGCAACTACTCTCTACTAGCAGTGACGGATAGACCTTTCCAGAACTGACCTTGAAATACCAACCCCTCTCAGTATGAAAGCAAAATCATTCTCTTCTTCTGATTTGCATTTACTAAAATCCAAATCACCAAAAATTTTTCCTCTCTGAGAAAATAAAAGGCTCCATCACTTCAGAGAGGCATGTGGGTTCCATGCACAGCTGTTTCACACCTTCCCCCAAACACCAGCTTGAACAGTCCAGGTTAAAGGATATCAGCATGGCCACACACTCCTCATTTTCCCAAATTAATCAAGAAGTAGGAATTTCTGACAAATGCCATCTGCTGATTTTTCAGAGAGACAAGTTTTGGTGGTGTGACCAGCAGGTGCCTCAGCTTTTTCTAGCATGCAGTACCAAAATAGTCACCATGGCAACCCTCAGAGGGCAGCCTTCCAAAGGGATGCATTGTGAGCACAGAAACTCTAGAACACTTCTAAGCAAGAGGGAAGGCTTTCCAATGAGGGCAAGCAGGAGCTTCTTTCAATGCTCGCAGGCTGGACACCAACTCTTGTGTGCTGGACACAGCCAAGCTCTCCCATGCCTTGGAGCTTGCGCTCCCAGGAAGAGTAGAAGTAAGAATTTGTAGCCACAGCAGGCAGAGCAGGCAACTCCCACACTTCTTGTAGGGGCTCAAGTAGCACAGAGCAAAGAAGAAAGTGAGGTGTCGGTCTCAGTTGGGTGCTGCCCTGCTCCTGGCTAACACGCTGACCGTGGCCAATTGACCAGGACTCGCTGAAACTCAGTTTTCTTCTGGGAAGTTGATATGGTGAATTCATATTATCTACAGAGGGTTGCAGGTAGGACCTGACACTGGGAAGTGCTGGGAAGGTACTCAGTGAGCAGCACTGAGTCAAGAGAACGGAGATGGGCATCAGCAAAGCCAGGTTCTTGACCAGGCTCTGCTGCTGCCCAATCTTATGAACTTAGATGAGTCATAGAACCTATCAGACATGTGTCTCTCATCTTGCAGGCAAGCTTTGGGGCCTGATGCAGTGTGGGTAGGCAGGTGAATCGGGGTGCAACATGCATCTGTGCTCCCTTTTTTCTTCACTCTCTCCTTGGGGCTCCTAAGACTTCTCAATCCCAGGTTCCTTCTGAAGTCTGGGATTCCACACTGCCTATGTGATTAGAAGCAGACACCAATATAAGATTAAACATTCAAGGACTTTACGGAGTTGGGGAGTCAGTGAACAGGTGACCAAAAGAGGAGGTGTCTAAGAGGATCCAGGAGAGATTAGAGGACAATTGCCACGGGACACTAGTCTGATCTGGAGGGAAAGGTGAGGTAGAAGTCCTGATGGCCTGCTGTCTAGAAAATATCAGTAAGACATCAAGAGGGTCCTTGAGCCCAAGTCACCTATCAGGGGGTTCCCTGCCTCTTGGAGAAAGGGCTTCGCTAACATCCCTGCCATCCTGAGTCTCTGTGGGCTAACAGCAGCCATTAGTGTGTGGCCTTGACACAAACAGGAAAACAAGCAACGGAGGCCCTCACTCAGCTGGATCCCTGTCTCCAAGGCATTTGTTTTGAGACAGGGTCTCTCCATGCAGTTCAGGATGACCTTGAACAAACTCACAGCAATCCTCCTACCCCAGCCTCCCAATTGCCAGGATTACAGGCATGTGCCACCATGCCCAGCTATGAGGCATCTTCTAAAGGCCACCTCACAGATGCAGTCCTGACGTCTTTCCGGTGTATGTCCATCACAGGTGCTTGGGCTTACAGCCTACCTTTCCACTCAGAAGCTTATACCTCCAGCCTGCAGTCCCCTTACCCGGTATACCATAAGAACACAGGCTCAGTTATATCACAGGACCCCAGTTCTGGCAGAAATAAGATTTCCCACATCTCGTGTGGATTACATAGCAAAGGTGCACATGCCAGCCTCCACGTGGATGCTCACATGGGCAGGTATGTGTCCTTATGAGTCACTGATAAGAACGGACATATTTGCATATGTGGCTGAACACTTACATTGCTATATGTGTATGTTGTGAATTTATATACTACTAGTACTGCGTACATATCTCTGATATTTACTGTCTCTGAGGTAGTTAAATAAGAAATTGTGTGGGTATAATCTTTTGTTTTTTTAGTTCAGTTGTTTTCCCCCAGAAGCTCACTCAGATAATACAAGATAATACAAGGCAGAGTCATGGTTTGGAGACTTTTTCTTCAAAATCTGAGCTCTAGTTCTACCCACCAGAGCTCTACTATCACCTACTCACCTAACCATTTGTTGCGTGAAACCATGTATGTGTGCATATGCATGGAAGATTAAGACAGAAGACGAAAATATACATGGAAAAGTATAGACTGATTGTAGGTTAGTGGAGGGAATTATTTCCAGAAGTTTGTATCTTCTCTATAATGCCCTTGCTGTATGTCATCTAGAAAGGCATACTGTATCCTAGCTGTAAAGATTTCTTTTCTTTTCTTTTCTTTTCTTTCTTTTCTTTTTTTTCTTTTTTTGTACCAGGGATTAAAATCATGACCTCATGTTTGCCAGACAGGTGCTTGTGCCACTGAGCTAAATTTCTAGCCCAAAGATTTCTATGTAATAAACTATAGGACAAATTTTAGAGATTCTAACCAATTTGGGGCTCTAATTCCTCTAGTATAATCCTACAGGACATCCCTTTTCTTGTTCTTTCCCAAAAATCCTTGCTCATATGACAAATTTTTCAGATGCCTTGTAGAAGTTGTTGTGTCCCGATTGAGAAGTGTTTAAGAGAAATCTACCCCAAGATGATCATTTTTCTAAATCATTTATCTTTGCTTGCTCTGTGGCAGCATGAAATACCAGTGTTTGGAATTAGATTTAAGATCAATCTTAATTACCATTTATCAAGAACAGATACTGTGCTTACACTTCTCCTCAGTGATTACATTTGATCTGAGTTTCTATCCAAATGATCCCTGTTTGGTCGGTGAAGAAATGAGACTGCAGCTAGGAGAGGGACCCAAGTTTATGCGGTTAAAAAGGGACAGAGCAGAGGCCTGGCTCTTCCCGCTGACTCACATTCTGGCAGGCAGAGACAATGTGTACACTTGCTTTCCATTAGTTTTTCTGTATCCTGGGAACCTGCAGGACCAGCCAAGCCCGGGACCGGGCCACCCAGGGCCAGGGCAGGTAGACTTACCTGGAAGAACACCAGCCTGGCTATCGGTGTATCTGCTCTCTTCCCATTTCCTTTCGCAGCCTCCTTCCTCGGTTGACAATGAGAGTCCAAGTTCTGCCAGTCCTGACTGCCTTTCAAGCCTTCTTTTTTTTCTTTTTAAGAATTTTGAGGAAGAAAACCATCGTGGGCTCAAAAGAGACCTGGTAATCAGAAGTGTCTGGAGATTCTGAGCTGTTAACATAGAGGTGGTGAAAGTACTTTCTAGGACATCCTCAGGGACCCACTTGGCAGGTGGAGTCCACAGAGCTGGGATCTGAACAGGTTTGCAGAGCTCAGCAGCAGTGGAGAGTGGGTGAGGGCTGCGCAGAAGGCTCTGATATTTGAAAAGCACTGTGTGGTTTGTCGAATGCTTTTAGCGCCACATTCTTACTCAGTTCCCACTTCCAGCCTTTTACAGTGGAGGGAACTATGCAGAGAGGTAAAGTGACTTAGGAGGGGGGCACACAGTAGAGCAGAGGCAGAGGGGAGTCCCTCATCCAGTTCTTGTGACTCCATGCCAGCATCTCGGTCCTGTGTCTGGGTGGTCCTCAGGCTTGAGTCAGGGCCAGTGACAGGGTCAGTAGAAAACAGCAGAGGAGTCTGAACACAGACAGGAAGCTGTATTAAAGGTGACCAAGTTTCTACAATAACAAATACCGTAGGCGGAGTAGTTTAAGTACAGAAAGTTGTTTTTCGTGGATCTGAAAGCTGGAAAGTCCTAATCTTGGTGCCAACTTGGGCAGGTTATGGTGAGGGCTCTCTTCGTGGTCTGATGTCTTTTTTGGTGTGTCCTGATGTGGGAAAGAAAGAGAGAGGAAGTGAGTTCTCTCATCTGTTCTTCGGAAGTTGCTAATACAGTCATGAGGGGTTGCCCAATCAATTCTCCAGGCCCATCTTAAGAAACAAAACAAAAAACCCATCATATTAGGGGTTAGGGTTTCACCCTATGGATTTTGAAAGAATACATTCTACACAATAGTAGGAGATGTGCATTCATTTAGGGTAACAGCCGGGCACCGGGCTGGGCACTGGAGACACAGCCTAAAGAGCCCGTTCCAACTCTACCTTAAGACACTCAGGGGGCAGCGACAAGACTGAAGGCCAATCAGAAAACCCCAACACAGAGCAGCAAATAGGCATTCGAGTAGAGGGACCGATGGGTATTTGGGGTGGGCATGCCTCACCCAGATGTGGTACTAGGCCTCTTGAATAATGCTCTAAGTATTGAAAAGTAACTAGAGATTTGGAGTAAGAGTGACAATTGAAATGGTGGTTCTGGGAGAGACTCAGGTAGCCTGCGAGGAGAGGAGGAGGGCTTCGGGAGTTGAGGGCTTGAAGGGTAGGTCAGATTTTTATGTGCAGACTTGAGGGTGAGCATGGAGCCTAAGGAAATGGCATGGTCCCTGCAGAGGCAAGGCTAGGGATAGGGGGTCAGGCTCCTGTCCGTGGCTCTGGGTGGGCTGCATGATGCCAGTAAGCAGGAGATGCAGCTGGAAATTCAGACCCAGGTCAAGTCAGGCCCTGGACAGGCCTGGATTTTGCCCTATAGGCAAAGAGGAGCTGTTACCAGCACTTTGAGCGAGAACGAGGCAGCAGTACTCCTTGAATTTTTTCTTTTTACAAATTTTTATTAGTACAAGCTCGCAGTACATTACAATTGCGTTCATTGCAGGGAGTTGGTATGTGTGTGTACATAACACAGCTTAACTTTTTTCTCACTCCTTTCTCTTTTTCTTCCTCCATCCCTTGGTTTCTTTCCCATGTGCAAAACTCTATCTCCCTGTTTCCTGTTATCTTTTATTTTGCTCTTTATTATACTTACTCATGTATACTCATATACTTACTCACTCATGTGACATTTAAGTTTGTATGTCTGATTTATTTCACTTGGTATTATGGTCCTGCATTTTAGAAAGCTGCTTTTGGGGGCACTCGGGACCATGCTGGGGAAGGCTGCAGGGGGGAGTCTGTCTTGATAGCAGGGTAGGGGAGGAGTGAGGCGGGTGTGTGGGGGCTGTGTCTCGGGGGGAACAGAGCTTGCCTGGTATGCACAAGACCCTGGGTTCAACTCCTAGGGACAAAAGAAAACTGCAAGCTGGGCTGGGGCAGCTCCCGGGGGCAGCCTGGAAAATCTCACAGCGTCCAGAAGTGAGTGGCTTGCTGCACCCTGGACACACAGCCTGGTGAAATCCCAGATGAAACTGAGCAGTGTTTCCAAGACAATCGTGCCCAGATCCTTTTCAGCCCAGCGGTTCCTTCCTTCCTTGCTTCCCTGGCTTGGCTAGTTTTCTGCCCAGTTCTGTGGAGCAATTTCAGAGCATTCTGGCCTGCACTTCCCCGCACCAGAGAAGGCTGGCCGGGTCGGGGCTGACCCCTGGCCTGTGGGGGTACTGTACGAGGCCCAGGCCTGGCCATGCCCCTCCTGCCTCTTGCTGCCCTGCCCTCCCCTCTGCTGCTGACGCACACGTCCTATAATAAGCCTCTGTTACTGGGAGCTGGGGCGGCTCCGTAGTAAGCTGAAACCGCTACTATATTTACACCCTTTCCACATTTAGACAAAGGCTATTTTTAACAGAAGGTCTATTTGTGGGGGTTGCCCACGTCACACTGTTCACATGCATCTCACCATCCTCAGTCTGTTATTCTGATTTCACACTTGCACCGGGTCTCTCTCCTCTTTTCTCTCTCCATCGTTTCTTTTCTTTTTTTTTTAATCTCCTCTTTTTTCCACTCTCTAATTTCCTTCCTTTCTTTTCTCCAGAGGAAATCAGATGGAGGTTTTTTGGCAGGCTGTGTAGCCAGAGCACGTCTGGGAACACCCCGGTCCCTGTCCTCACACAGCAAAGCGGCCAGGGAGGCCAGGCTCCAGACCTGTGAGGGGCTGCCAGTGCCTGCGGGTGCACAGCACAGACCCCACCTCCAGTGGCTCCCTACTGGCCTGTATAGCCTCCATGTTTAGCCTGGGCAGGATGCTGGGCCCATCAGATCCTGGGCTTTACCCCTGTGCTATTCCAGTTCTGTGTTTACGTATGCATGAGTGGGTTGTGTACACATGCATGTGTGTGTTCACGTGTGTGTGCATGTGTGTGCACATGTTCCTGGGAAGGTGGCTAGCAAGGCCAGGAAAAAGGAGCCAGTAGGATGGTCATTCATGCAAAGCCCTTTAAAAGTTCACTTCACCAGATTCGTCTGAGATGACAGGGCTTTTGTTTGTTTTGATGAAGAAACATTTCATACTTTCTAGCAGCTCAGTCCACTCATAGGAAAGGGGAACCTGCATGGTGAAAATGTGTTAACTTCCTGTGGTGGTCCAGTGCCGTGGGCTTCCTTGTGTCCTCTGCTAGTTTTACAGGCAATCCTGCCTGCATCCACGCTGCAAGTGGAGAAACTGAGGCTCAGAAAGCCCATGATACCCTGAAGTCATTTAACTAGTGTGCTGAGAGGAAATCTAAGCGTGCGGTACAAACAGCATAGTGACCCCAAATCCTGCACCTTCTCCCTATCCCTTCTAATCTCCCTAAAAAATAAACTGTTGAAACCAACACTCTTTCCATGATTCTCTTTCCCTAGTCTGCTCCTCTCCTCACCCTCCAGCTCCGTGAGAAGCTACCTTGTCTATTTTGGGGCCCTGTCAGCTCTTCCTCAGCTGTTTTCTCAAATTCCAAGAGGTGACTGATCTAAGATAAATCACATAGGGATCCAAAAAGGGTAGCAAGGCCTAGCAAACACTGAAAATCCCCAGCAAAACCCTCCGTTGTCAAATCCTATTTTATTCCTTTCCACAATCCATCTGGACTACGGCTTCAGAGCAAAATACTTTGATGGCATTTCCGGGCGCAAAGAGGGTAGAGATTCGTATCTGCATCAGACAGTTGTGGAAACAGAATGCAAGACCCGCTGCAAGACTTCCTGCCCTCCTTAGCCCAGCTCCTGTAGGTGTCAGAAAACACATGGAAACCAAATGCCCCCTGAGTTCCCATAATCGAGACTTCAAAATTGCTGAATCAGGGCAGCACTTCCTGGAGACCCTGATAAGAGATCCTTATCGACTTGGTGTCCTGCAGCACAGAGGCCTAGCAGCTGTAACAGGAAGGTAACCACATTACTTGTAGCTCATTTCTGTGTCCCAGAAATGAAGAGTCTAATACAACCTTGCCCATCCACCCTTTTTGCAATTTGTGGAAATGTTGAAATGAGAGAATGTGTGCTGATTTGAAAGCTGGCAAATGCCACTAGAGGTGATGTTTTTATCCTCGGTGTGAACGTTATGGAGGGCTCAGGAAGGCCAAGTGACATCGCCGTGATCATACCATGAAGAAGGGGGTGAAAATAAATGCATAGTGGCCCTGACACCCTTTGCAAGGCTGGGCCAAGTTCAGCGCAGAAATGGGGACACTGATTTGGGATCAGTCCCGTCACTCTCCCTAGCTGACCCTCCCTGGACCTTTGTCCCAAGCCTTCTCAGGCTACTCAGCAGTGTGGGTGTCCTGCCCCAGCCAGAGCTGAAATCCCAGAGCAAGTGTCATGGGGCTTCTGGTTTCAGGATATACTGGAAAGGTGAGAAGGAAGCTTGTCTTCCCCTGGATCTGGGCCAGCGCTGGGAGGCCTCCCCCTCCACCCCCGCCGTCCCAGGAGCTGGGACGGTCCCCAGGTGCCTGGGCATCCCCAGGTCAGTAGGGCTACCAGCACGTTTCCAGAAGCCCTCACTTCAGTCAGAAAATAAATCGCTCAGCCCTTCGCCTGGACCAGAAGCTTTATCAGTGCAGGCTGCACCTTCCTGAGGGCTCCTACGAGAAAGGATTAAGGCCCCAGTAATGGCTTCTTGGCAGACTTGATGCAAAGAGCTCTGTGCCTTGAGCTGCAGGGACTCAACCTTCACACTTCGGGCACACTTCTCACTAACACTGCCCCACCTCCTGGCTTCTGACCTGCATCAACGCCACGGGTTTTCAAGGCCAGTTTCAGACATGAGCCTTAATGGGAGATGTGTGCGATCCTCTTGCCTGTCAGGAGTCATCTGCCTGCTTTCTCAGGCCTCTCAGGGCCCCGGGGGAACTGAAGTGGGCTGACCAATGGACGGACAAGGAGGACTCTGGGCTAAAGGGCCGTGGACAGTTAGTAAATACTGAAGTGGCTCACTTGGCTGCTGTGTGTCTCCTCTTTCCCTGCTGATGGTGCACAGCTGTCTACTTCTCCAGAGACTTGCTCTCAGAGCCAAGTGCGGTCTCTCCATGAAGTTTCAACTCTCTTCCCAACCCGAGCCTCCATCCTCCCCCACTGTGGGCTAAGATTAAGTGACACAGACAAGCAGAGGACCACGCCTCTCCCTTCAAGAAGGGTCACCTCTGCCGTGGGCTGCAGCTTCCAGAGGGTCAGTCACACCTCTACTTTGTCCCCAAGACCCAGGCTATGGCTGGCTTGCTCTGAGACCATCATGGAGGGCAAATGACCTAGACTTTGGTTTTGCCACTGAGAGTCCTACGTTCCGAAATAATCCTCAGTTTTTGCCAATAGGGCCTAGTCTAGGTTATCAGATTTTGCACAAAGTACAAGATACCCCGTTAAATTTGCATTTCAGGTAAACAAAGTTTGCATTTTTAGTATGCCTGCACCACTGAGTACTTGGAACATACTTATAGTTTAAAAAAAAATACTCCTTGTTTATATGAAGTGTAAATTTGTCTGCACACCCGGTATCTTATCTAGTAGCGCACATCTGGACCACATCTGTCCCTCTGTCTGTCCCTATCCTGTTCCCTCATCTCCTTCTCTTCCTTGCATATTTCTCCTGCTGTCTTTCTCTTTTACTCTCTCTCTCTCTCCTTCTCTTCTCACATACACACAGACACACATACACAGACAGACACACAAACAGACACACACGCATACCTAAGTCCCCGTCTCAGGCTCTGCATCTGGGGGACCAAACTTGTGATCCCCCTTATCCTTTCACTTCTCCTGGCTCCACAGAACATCTCTCTCTGGCAAAGTCTCTTAACCTGGATAGACAAAGCCAAGTCTAGGGGAAGCACTGACTTCGGACTACATTGGTGCAGAACCAACTTCCTGGAAACTACAGGAAGGTGAAAATACCAAAAATCCCTGGGATCGTGGTCTCCTCTAGGGAGACCTTATCTCCATCAATCCATGACAGTTAGGTTGATGGCATAGAGTCTGACCTTGATTTCACATGTCAGAACATGAGTAAATGACCCATCCATGGGTGAAATGAGCTATCCATGACTCAGATTTGGTGTTTTCACAATCCTGACATTCTTGCTCAATTCGAAGAACACTGAATCTGGTGTTTGGCACAAGATAGTGCTCACTAAACAGTTGCTATTAGTAGTTCTTGTCATAATCAATTGTAGCAAATAACATCTAGTCTCTAAGAGGTAATTCCCAGACCTGAGATCTACAAGTCTTTGAAAACAGTGATATCTCACATTTATATATCTGATAGTCACTCTGGTGCCAGAGTTTGTCAAATGATTCCCGAACAATGTCACAAAGTTTCATTCTCATACTTTTCTTTTTTTTTTATTTTATTTAAAGAGAAAAAAAAGCAATACAGAAAAACGGATAGAAACAATACAAAACCTCAAAAAAAAACATAAATCACTAGTTGACAAACCACATACTGTCCTCCCAGAAATAGCTGTTCATGTTACAAAATTAAGGCATACAAAGTGAACACACAGTGAGGCTGCAAACAGTTACAAAAAAACAGGATGGAATAAAGCCAATTGAGACAGTATAGTGAAATTGGCACAGAACATCACAGCAGGTCACCAGG
>PVJX010024650.1:0-27816 GCA_004027295.1 Dolichotis patagonum
CCAACATCTGCAGACAAATACCACAGCATTATCGACCATTTGGCGTTGACGGAACTGCAGTGGTTAGCTGTGCACGTCCTGTGGTAGAAGGCTTGGCCTTATAGATATGTCCAGGTGAATAGCATAGGTCTGTAAGCTGCAGCTGGGCTTGAGCTCACAGTCCTCTAACGTGTCCTGGGCAGAGCACCAGCAGCACTGAGCAAAGCTAGCAATTTATAGGTTAGGTTGCTGAAATGGATTCTCCACATCTTTGTCAAATTGAAGCTAGAATTAACTACCTTTTAGCACATCTCATATTAGGCACTGTACTGGGATTGCACCAAAGGAAGAATGGGTCCCTGTAGTCATTATAGTAACACCAGCTGCTGCAACAAAGAGATCTCCACAAAATGAAATCAATATGTAATTATTTCTTAAATATGAACATTATACAACAGTGGAGAACTTTGCCCCCAGGACCTCAGTTCTTTTCATCCTATCCCACTGCTACCTGCTAGACAATGTCCTCATACGTGCCTTAAAACTGGACCAAAGAACTTTCTGTGCTTGTATTTAACAAAGGGGAAAGGAAGTGTTCACTGAGAAATTAGAAAAGGGACTTGGTTGTGTCACCTCAGCTCAGAATTCACTGGAGAATAGGTAGTCACACAGAAGACAATAGATGATTGCAAATGAGCATCATCTTTCTTTCTTTCTTTCTTTCTAGGGCAACCCTCCTACCAAATGCACACACAGAGCATTTGCATTTTGAAAAATGTTAGACTATCATAGATTTTACTGCAAATCAAGATAAGATTTACCTAGATATGAATTTCATCACAGAAATGCAGACAAACTAAAATGACATTGTTATTTTTGAATATGAGTCGCTGGTCAAAGTTGGAGGAATTTTGTTTCATAATCTAACCTTATCTCTCCTTTTGCTCTCCATTTATGACAAGTACATTCTCTATTTCAAATGGAAAAGCAATTTCCAACCTGTTTATTGTACAGCTCTAACTCTTTCCTGTGTTCCTTCAGGCAGCCATATTTCCGGCAAGATTTTCCACTCAATAAATTTAAGACACTATTTTTTTCAAGCAAAGACAGTTCCCAGCTCACCAGTATATACTGCCCTTGAATAATATAACGAAATTCTTAGATGCAGTCAGTGACTGACACTATGGGAATACATAATATTGACAAGTTGAAAAGTTACTATCCAGAGGGCAAAAAAGAATGTAGACAAAGCAATGCAAAATATCTGCAGAATTGAAACCTTTGATCTTTCAGCTGTTCACCTTAATTCTCATTGATCATCCCAATTTTAAATTTTTTGAAGAGAAATAAAGGAATTATTCAGCTTATCCTATGTCAAATAGCTATATTAGGGTCAATCCTAAAACCCAGGTCTAGCTTCGGGCACAGAGAGCTTACCGCTCATTACACTACATAACTACTCTTTCGTTTATTTGTAGAAAGTTAAAGAGAGTAAAAATTTAGTTCATGTGTATTAAGCGTGATTCACACAAAAATGCATTTTCCTAACTTACCCAATTTTCTGTAGTTGACTCCTCCCTTTACAAGGTGTGTCCAAAAACACCAGTGCATTGAATTTTTTAAAGAAAGTATTACAGTGGGTGACACATTGCCACTAATCTGCCTCAATATATCCCTCTTACTTGAAATACACTCATCTCATAATTCTCATCACTTTCTGAAGCAGTACTGGAACTCCTGTTTCATGAGCATCTTCAGTTGTGTGGTGCTAACAGCTCCAACAGACTCAAAACATTTAATTTTCATAGTCATTTTGATTTCGAGGAGCTGCAAGTCCCACAGTGCCAGGTCTGGTGAGTAATGTGGAGGAGTCACATCACAGCATTTTTATGAGTCTGCTTTGACAGCGCCATTCATGGTGTTCTTGATCACACCTTGCAAAGATACTCACCAAAGAGGATTTGCAGAACTGCTTTCACAAGCGGCAAAGGGAATAATGGAAGGAGTTGTGTTCAAAGTGACAGGGAGTGTTTTGATGGGGCTTAATGGCAATGTATCATTTACTGTAAGGCTTTTTAAGTTTTAAACACATTATGTTTTCCAGTCACCCCTTGCACATATAGTGTGGTATTAACCTTGATCAAATAGCTTGAACTTAGGGTTATGGTTTCTTAACTCTCCATGGAAACACTCACAATATATTTGATCACTGAGGGTTTTCTTTGTTATTAATGTTAGCTCAGCAAAATGCAGTTGTCTCAGACAAATTGAAAATACACTCTGCTGAAGTAAGTCCTTTAAAATGAAGAGTCTTTTTTTCTTTCATCTATCTCAAATAAATCACTTTGTACTAGTGCTGATTTTAATGTTGAAAGTTGTGTTCTAAGAAATCACATCAATTTAGTTTCACATACTAACCAGAATATTTTTTTTCTATATCCTCAGTATTTGGAATCACTTTTTAGGTAAAACATTTTACATGGTAAGCTGTCTCAGTTCCTAAACTAATTCCTTCTATTGAAAATTGCAAAAAGAATGCATTTGTAGCAGAATTATCGGGCAACCAACTTTCACTAGCTTGACAGCTTTGGGTTAGAGTCTAGTGGTGTTTGATGACTGACTGATCCTCACCTTTCGGTTTCCAAGGGTAGCTAGAGGCCAATTTGCATTTTTGTAAAACCACTTAAGGTTGAAGACAGCTTGGCTGTCTGTGATGATTATAGTGCCACTTCTCCTGAACTTCTAGACTTTGATAAGTATATATATATATACACACAGGAAAGCTTTAGCCCTGAGCTTTACTATTTATTTTGCACACTAGGCTGACAAAATTGAACTCTGACAGCACTGCAAGATTTTTTTCACTGTTACTTCTTCTAAAAACTAATTCCAAGGCCAATGGATTTTGTAATTCTACATTTATATTTAATTTTTTTTTCAAATAACTTTTGGGATCTTGTTACTGAAACTAAATGAATTCTGATCTTTTCCTGTAGGGAATGAGATGTAATATCCAGTCAAGTCAATGGAACACCTAGACAAAATGATTAAAAGGCAATTCTCCTGTTTTTGGAGACCTGAATAATTTAATAACAGTTTTAAAATTTAAGCCTGTCACACGTCAGGTCAAACCTTTTTAATAAATCCTGAAATTTGAAAAATCAGAAATGGTCATATTTCTTTGATTTAAACTTTACTCGAGTTACTAGGACATTTAGGGTCCCCATGGAAAGACAGTGTTCTCTAACCTTTTTTTAGGAATTTTATTAAGAAAATACACTGTATTTGCTCTGAAAAGGGAACTGTATTTAAATTCTGGGAGTTTAGCTCTTTTGCCACATACTAGGAAACGAAAAACAGTTCTTTCACGAGAGTACCTCATCTACTGTGCCATTTTTGTTTCTCAACAAATTCAGCCATAAAACAATGAACTAAAGAAAAATACAGTTTTCTTCTTTCAAAAAGATCAAAAATCAATATGTGAAATTACAATGGCATTCAATGTTAAAGGTAGAAAACTACCTGACATCTAGTAAATTTAGAAGTTTATAAGTTATAATTGCTTATATGTCTGTCCTATTCTATTTAGTATTTCGTTAAATGTTTTCAAGTTTGTTGTTTTTTAAGCACCAAATTCAACTGAAGTTGAAAGAAAAATAGATAGGTCAGTGATTTTGCTATAGAGAGTCCTAGATTGAAAATTTAAAGTACCATAAAAATAGTGTTGCATATTATTTATTGATAAACAACATGCTTACAAGTTAAAAGTAAGACTTAGGAAAAAATGTATGAGGAGTATTCCTGGACCCTGGTCTTGGCAATGATTTCCTGCATGCGACACCAAAAGCACAGGCAACAAAAACAAACCTGACAAGACTATATCAAAGTAACAACTTCTGCTTCCAGAGCATGTAATAAAAGAGTGACAAGTCATCCTACAGGTCTCAAGCACATATTTATAAACCATTGATCTGATACCAGTTTAACATCTAAAATTTGGCAGATACATTTACAAGTCAATTACAAAAATACAAATAATCTGCGCTGGGGGTTTAGCTCAGTAGCATAAGTGCCTGCTTGGCAAGTCTGAGGTCTTGAGTTCAATCCTTGGCACAAAAAAAAATTTGATTTTAAAATGTGCACAAAACCTTGTGGGGTTGTTTTTACTCATTTTTGGTTGCCTTTGTCATTATCATTTATTTCTTCCTTCTTTCTGTTAAATTTTCCATCTAATTTTCCTTAAATTGAGCCTTTCTCAAGCCCATTTATCCTTCACTGAAAGGAAAAATTGGTGATGAATTCATATATCGGCAAAATTAGCAAACACTTAGCCAGAAGGTCACTGAGGCACTGTTTACAGTACCTAGGTCTCAAGTCCTAAGCTACAGTGTTTGTATTTGTTGCCTTTTTAAAAATATTACTTACGTTCCCTGGACGTTTTTCTCTTACTCTGCCCCATTAGGACTACACAGTTTGCGCATCTGCTTTTGCAACTGCCCTTTAACTTCTTTAAAGCTGCTGAGAAGCAGTAATTTCTCATTAAAAACATTTAGTAGCCTAATTTCCTAGTTATTTAGCATAACTCAAGTTCATTTAAAATGCATCTCTTCATATACATATATGTGCATACATATGATCTAAAGCAATCATTTTTATTTGTATACTATGTTATCTTTTTGGTAGCACTGGAGGTGTGAACGCACAGTTTTTCTGCATGGAAAGTGATGCTTTTGGTTAATTCATGTGTGACTTTGCGTTACATGAAGAAGGAGAAATATAATTATCCAATGTCTGCAAACTTCATACAAATAGCCTTGCTCAAGGTTTTTTATTAAACCCATCAGTTTAAACATGAGGTAATAGGTTGAATATTATCTTTTGATTTTAAGAAGCAAAGATCTAAATCTAGCCACTTCAGTTTATCAAGTACCCACAGTCCCTCCTCAAAGCTTCGTGGGTAGCTGTAACTTCAATTCCTTCAGTCTCTAATTTCTACATTCAGGTATTTTGTTTGTTATCCTCAGTTCTCTTTGAAATGGCATGATAATAGAATAGATATATTTATCTCAGACAATTTCCTGGAAATAAGAAAGAAAAATATAACTAATTTGAATCAGTCTTTTAAAGCATTTTATTTTTAACCACCTCACATTTCCACATGAGGATTTATTTTTTTTTTCTGGAAATATTTTAGGTAAATAATTCAATATTCTGAAAACATCTTGTAAAATATGCACTGCAATCTGTGCTATAGAATATTTGAGATTCTTTTTAAATCAGAAAGAAATATTTGTGCAGTATAAGATTTTGAAGAGATGCCTTCAAAATTTCAGAGAGAAATCCAGAAATTAAAGCATCTTTCAAGGTGAAAGAAATTTGATTTTTACTGAATGCAAATTTCTGAAAACTATATGGATTTTGTCACCTCAAAGCACCTTTACAATCATCATCTCAATTATCACAAAGCTCAAACATGACTGAAATATACAAATGATGTATTTTACACCCTGTGTAGGATTTAGAATTTATATAAATTTACTTGATTCAGAAGGGAGGAATTACACTAAAATAGACTGAAACTAATTTTTTCTGATTCAGTGGCCACTGCTCTTCAAAATATTATTTATATTGTTACTTCATAGCAGTTTAAATATAGTATATGTATGTGTGATATTTATGCTTATTTTCACACTGAGTTTCTTGTCTATAAAATAGACATTAAATTGGAGGAAAAATTGTTCATTATTGCTTAATATGCATCTGTTATATCCCTAAGCCTGGTTCTGTGGACAGTTATTATCTTCCCACTAAATGTGGTGTAATTTTTTAAAGAGACAACTTGGGTTTGACAGTTGTGTCCATCAGTGATCAATCACAGAAGGACCACTAGGGGTTGGATATCAAGAAAGCCACGCTACAGAATTAACTTATGTGACCGTGAGGGCCAGCTAGGCAAATCCAAAAATCTATAGTGCAGAACATCATGGTAGATAAGCTACAGTTCATGGACAAGAATATGCCTGTTGCTCACAGGCTGAATTTCTTCTTCTCTCAGTGAAGTTTCAAACCTACTTAAAGTAGCTGAATTCTGTGGATCCAGATGAAATTATCTAGGAAATTTCCTGTACTTAATGAAAACTTGATGATGATGTACTTTCACCACACCTGAAAAACACCAATCTCTAAATGTGTGTCTTACTGAATAACTGGAAACTGTAGGCTGGGAAACATGGAATATCAGAAAGAACATAATATTAGGGAATAAAATACTATAAGGATTTATGCTTAGAGTTTTAGTTAGCTTTCTCATAGCTGAGACAGAATATGCAACATCCACAAGGGAGGAAATGTTTATTTGGCTCCCAGTTTGTCCAGGTTTCAGTCTGAAACAGGCTGGCTCCAAGGAGGGTAGGATGGCAGACAGGCATCGCAGAGGAGACACAGTTTCTGACAGGCAGAAGGTAGCAAAACAAGCAACAAAGAGACTTTCACAGCAGTTTTCTACCCATTTTATATTGTTTTCAGGCTTCCAGGATTAGGGTGGTGCTAAAGTACTCAGTGGCCTGATTTACGAATTATATACCCTTTAACACAGCATCACACACTCTGGATCCAGGCATCTCTGAAAAAGCCCCCCGTGGCTGCACGAGTCTTCAGGGGACATCTAGACACAAGCCATAACACTTGGAAATGGACAAACCTCATATTCTCCTAGAGTGTGTGTGTGTGTGTGTGTGTGTGTATTTCTGAGTGTATTTGTGCATGTTAGGGGCGGTAGGAGACTGAGTCAATGAAGCCAAGAATTGAGCTATACTTTGATTGTTACCATAGTTACTCTCATTGTACCATAATCTAATTCTTCTAAAATTACTTCATATCAATGTGGGGGCCAGTTTGCTGGAAATTTTTAAAAGATTATTACTATTACTTCTGGTTTATCCTTTGCATTAATCTTTTCTCATGAGCTACTGTTTAAAATATGTTCTTATTTTTTCTTTCCTTCTAGCAATAGAGTCAAGGTGTTACTACATAGTGCCAGACTCATGGTACAGGGCAGAAATGGTTATTCCTGACAATTTTCTTTTTATCTCAGCTTTAGGCAGGGTCCATGCCCCTGAGATTCTAGTGTGAGACCTTTCTAGAGATCCTTCTTTCCCCAGGGATAAAGACATTTTAAAGGCTATGTCAGGAGCATTCCTTTTTTCTTCTCAATTTATAAATTTTTCTCTGCTCTTGTTTGCTTCCCTCTTAGGATGTACAACTTTGCAGTGTCTGAGGGGAGCAGGGGCTAATCTTTCTGGAGCAGTTCAAATCGCTCCTTCCACAGGACCAATAGGAAAGGGAGATTCAGGTGAAATTCCACATTTTGTTCACACTCCCTTAATTTGGGATTATATCACAAAGAGAATGTAATTTTTTTTAGGGATCCTTCTTCCCTGAATTTCTTCGAAAATACCTAGGTGGAAAGTCTCCAGAGAAGAATCTGGGGAGGAATAATAATTCCCTTGTTGTAGCACTTCTAAAGAGTTCTACATATTCCTACCAAACTTCCTACCAGAACTCTAATATATAACGTCTTTCCTAGGGAAGCAAGAGTTCATTTCTGTCTCCCTTGGGCGATGTCTATCAAAAGGATTCCAATTTGTCAACCCTTCAACTTTAGTTCTAAGAAGGAGTCAAGAAATGTTATGATTGTTTAAATTACCCTGGTGTTTTCTTGTAGAAAGCTTGAAATAATTCTTTCCAACTTTTTGCATCTAAGAAGAAATTGGATCTTTCTCTTCATCAATCTGAATCAGTGAATTAAAGGGAACGATTAGTGGAGAATACCTATCAACCTCCACACACTTCACTTCTTTCAGCATTAAGGTTCTTTGTTATTCTGAACATAATCAAAACTTGGGATTTCTCACCAAATATTTTATCTAATTTTAATAATTTTCTCATTGAGAGTTTTATATGATGTGGCTGTACTGTCACTGTCAGTAAATAAATGTAGCTATTCTCTCAAGGGCAGGTTAAAAAAATACTCAGAACAGATGTCAGAATAGTTAGAGTTTTTTCAGTAAATTAAGAAAGAATTGTAGACAGGAAGAGTACATATATCCTAAATACTTCTGAAAGTTGGACTGATCACAATTAGTGATGGACTTAATGTAGACTATAAAAGGAAGACAAAAAATTTAACTCTTTCTGAAGCATGTGCAATATGTAATATCCTTTACCATGATAATAAAATTACCATGATAATTTACAAAAGAAGTAAATTAATTGGAGATTTGCAGGAATTAAAATTTTTGGTTTGTTTATTTATTGGATTGGTAATTTGATTTCAAAGTAATGCTGCTAACTACCTGCATATATTGTTTGTACATTAAAGATGCTATTGGGATTAAGATGCTGTAAAATAAATGTCCAAATATATCCACATATATTTTCAAATATATTTTCAATCTCTTATTCATTACTGCCATGCAAACAAACAGGAAACTCTTAAATTTAGAAGTATTTTGAAACAAATATCTCTAGAACAACTATGTATCAAAAATATCCTGATCATTCCTGAAACGCCCTGACAATTTAGAGCATAGTCTTGCTTCAGTTTATTGTTTGATTTAATCTAAGGAACAGTGTTTAAAACACACTTCAGTATATTCTGATTATGGACATCAATGTTCAGAATATTGTTAATAAAATATCATGCAATCTTTCCCAATGTTTAGTAAATTTTATATAATCCCAAAATTATTGTCTTAATCCTTCAAAAATAAGAGTTTATTGTTAGTATAAACATACCTTAACTAGATATTTGACTAGAACAGCTTATTAAAATATACATTTTCTTTAAAAAATAATTATACTCAATTATTTGCTACAGAAATTTCAATGGTATTTTAATTTTTCATGAACCATTCTTTCATCTATCAAAAACATATCAAAACAAATTTTGCACTTAAAATATTAAGGTATATTTAAGCACATGTTAGTTAAGACAAAAAATGTAAATTTTGATGGAATATTTGATAATTATATACAACAGTTAACTATAAGTTACACTACAAAGATTTGTATAAGAAAGCCTAAGATTTAATTATATAACAGTTCCGCAGGAGTACAAATTATACATTGATAATATTTGCTTTATTTTTTATAAATGATTCTGTATAATTCAACTCAATTTTCCCAAATTATATATAAAACAGTGACTTAAGTGTTTGCATTGGATCCATCTACCTCAAATCTATCAACTTTCAAGGAGAAAAGTATCCAATGATTACCTAGATGTTCGATATTACATTTTTAGGGCAAATTAAAATGTTTTCCCTGCTGAGAACCACATCTTTTTAAAATGCATTATTAAACTAGTATAGTAATATATAAGCTTTTTACTTACATTACTTCAACAATGTATATTAAAGTTTTGGGCCACTGACATTATAGTGGCAGTTGAATAATTGCCATAATATCAAAAGAGACAAATTATAGTAATTTCTGAATAAGCTCTAATAACTAAAACATGAATATAGGGGCACTGTAAATATTTAATGTCTTTATCAAACTAGACATGTATGATCCAAAACCATCCCTGGATTGTGGATTGTTAATAGTACTAATTATATTTTTGCTTCTGGCTGCCTTGACTTTCATTACACAAGATGTGGACAAGTTCTATGTTTCTACCCAATCCAATATTCCCAAAGACAAAAAGATCAAGTACAAATATAATCAAGATAAAATTATAATTTTTTCACCACTATAATTTAGGAACACTTTATTCTTGTGTCTGTTTTACACACTGCTTGTAACCTTAACCTGTTGCTGGTTGTGACCTTTGGGGTCTAAGTCTTTGACATGGACATTTTCTATGAATGTCCTCCTAAGGCAGGTGGGGAAATATTTGAACACAAAAGTAGGGTGCTGATGATCAGTGGTGTACAACCTGATTTCTTCCCACATATTAGCTTTCATTGTTCCCTTTAAATTTTATTGTCAGGCTCAGGATATGGCTCAGCAGCACAAGCACTTGTCTGGCAAATGCAAGTTTGTGAGTTCAATCTCAGTTGACAAAGTAATAATAACAACAATAATAATAATAGGAAGAAGAAAAAGATGACGACGATGATGACGAAGAAGAAGAGGAAGAGGAAGAAGAAAGAAGAAGAAGAAGAAGAAGAAGAAGAAGAAGAAGAAGAAGAAGAAGAAGAAGAAGAAGAAGGAGAAGAAGAAGAGGAGGAGGAGGAAGAAGAGGAAGAAGAAGAGGAAGAAGGAGAAGAAGAAGAAGAAGAAGAAGAAGAAGAAGAAGAAGAAGAAGAAGAAGAAGAAGAAGAGGAAGAGGAAGAGGAGGAGGAGGAAATTTTATTGTCATTGTGTCTTTTCATGACTTTCCAATAATATCAATGTGTAATATATGAAATTAGGCTCATCTTTTTTGTGGTATTGATGCAGAAACTAAAATATCATACTCAAAGTTGCTGAATCTTAGTTAAATTCTTTACAACAGAAAAAAAAACCTTTTATATGTCTATTATAAAATACTTTTTCATAAAGTTTAGGTAATTTGAAATCAGATGTAGATCAATCTATTACTCAAATATAGAATATGTATAAGTTACTGAATCCCTGGGAAATTGAGTGAAATAATGGGAATTTAAAATTTGAATGGAAGTACGTTACCTGTAACTTAATTAGAAACACTCGGTGAAATATGTTGATAGCTGACTCTGTCACTGTACATTGCAGAGCATACTTACACAATGAAAGTGGCTATAATACCACCAGGTGATACAATGCTATAGACATACTGTCCTACACAATGTCTGTCATTTTACCCAAAGAGCAGTTTGTCATAATTTAGCACCTATGAGCTAAAATGCTCATAGGTGGCACCTGTCTACATTTTGTAGGTTTCTGTAACTCATAATAGTAGCTGTCAGTTTAACTGGGTTAAGCAATGCCTAGCAGTTTAGCAAAACCTGTTTCTGTGTATGTCTGTGGGTTTTTATCCAGAGATGACTGATACATAGACTGGGAAATTGAGAGGGTTAGACACATCATGACTGTGGGTGACATCATCCTATAGACTGTGGTTCAGATGAAATAAAAGGGGAAGGAAAATGAAGAAGTAGGTCTGCATTTGGAAAGCTCAGTTCTGCTTCAGTGGGGGCATCTTCTGCTAGCATCATTGTCTGTGCTCATCACAATCTACTTTCTTCAGCGTAGATTCCAGTACTGCAGGAAACTTCTAGGCCTTCATTTTCTGAATATCACAACATCCTTGATTTCTCTTGTTCTGTATCTTCCTGCCTCTTGGGCTGAGTGTCCAGTGGATCTTCTTGGATCTCTAGTACACAAGTGGCCACATATACTCTATATTTACAAATACAGAGTATCCAAAAAAATTGTCTACACACCTCAGGAAAAAAAAAACTTGTATGAATATTTTAATACTAAATTTACTGAGACATCATGAGATTAACACAAGTTTCCTTTGGCCTGTACAATTACAAGAGGTGTTCAAAGTGGTGGCCATTTGCATCCAGACACTTATTAGTATGTCAAACTGCTCCTTGGGTAACCTTGGTCATGGAGATTGCTACACATGCATTATCAATTACTCCTCTAAGGGCTAGAAATGTAATTTGTTTTCTGCAATATACATCATATTAGGAATAGATTCCTCTATATCCACAACGGTAGATTCTAAAGTCAAAGTCAGAAGGAAAGACGGACAGACCAAAGCAACTGTGGCATTTTGTTTATTTATACTGATACAGTTTTAGAAACATTTGCATAATGAATTCTAAATGTGCCACATAAATGAAGCTGGAACACAATTTAGATTGAAGTGAATTCATTGATATAATCACGATTAACGTTTATTATGTAGTCAGTGTTTTTACTCATGTGGTTGGCAATAGTAGCTTATTTTGCTTAAATAAAACCTTGATTCAATGGCACGTCAGTACCTGCAGTTGACAGATATTCTTCCTAAGGAAAATGAAACAGAATTTAAGATTATCACAAAATAGACTTACCACACAATAGCTGAGAATAAGGCTTTGATCAGTTTATGACAACTTGCCTGATGAAATATGTCCTAGACCCTTTGAAAAGTAATATGGTGATGATTCTCTATGAGTAGAGATGACGGTGAATGACATCACCAGGGGTGATAGCACTCAGAGTGGTTCATGCCAGATAGGAACTCTTAACCAGCTCTTGAAAATTACCGTACTTGACACCTAGCAACCTAGATATAAAAAGAGTATAGATAGCGTTGCCATAATGGACACTTAGACTATTTGGAAGTAGGAAGAATTTTATTTGAAGAGTATTCAGTAATGAAATTTACAATTAAAATCTTATTACTAAAATAGAAGAATAATCAGTCAGGTTTCATTCTCATATATAAACTAGAAGAATAAAAATTAAAGAGAGGGCCGGGGACTTAACTCATTGGTGAATCTGCCTGGAAAACACAAGGTCATGAGTTCAACCTCCAGGACAAAAAAAAAAAAAGAACTAGGGAGGAAAATTAAAAAGAAATTAAAACCTTTCAGGCCTGTTAAGTTATTCATGTATCCTTATCTAATTACCAGGACTGCATTTATAGATGGAAAGGTCTTTAACATAGTGAGGTTTTCACTTCACTGAAAGCTCTGTGGTTCTGCCTTCCCCTCTACACCCTGTCCCAGTCTTTTTGTCCCAGAGATAATGAACTCAGCCAATGCAGTGACCCAGGTCAAACCTGCCTTTGTTTTAACTAACACACTGTGAGCCATTTTGGTTGACTTTCGGATGTTTTAAGGAATTTTTGATGTGCTGTAAGGTTTGGGCTGTTTGCATGTGGACATCCAGTTTTTCCAGTATATTTATTGAAGGTACAATCTTTTCTCCACTTAATTACTTTTGCAGCTTTGCCAGGAACCAATTGTCTGTTATGTGGGTATCTGTTTTGGGCTTCATATTGGTACTCTAGTGGTTTGTCTATCTTGATATCAATGCCGTTTGGTCATGATTGATGTAACCTTGTGATAAGTCTTTGGACTGGGGAGGGTTGGAGCTCAAATTTTCTTCCTTTATCAAACTTGTTTAGACTATTTTGAGTCTTTTCTATTTCTACAGAAATGTAATAATTGAAATGTTAATTTTTATGAAAAATGTTGGCATTTTGATAAAGGATTGTGTTCTGATCTTTACTATTTTCTTCTATTTTTTGTATTATTCTGTCTTTTCTTTCTAATTTCTTAAGGAAAGATATGAGGATATTTCATAACTTTCTTCTTTTCCAATAAACATACTAGGTGTTAAAAAATAGTGAGGTTTAGGACTCTGGAGAAAATTTCTGAAATTATGCACCAATGCGTTCTGTGAATATTCCTTCTGGCTTTCCTCAAAGAGATTTGGGTAATTGTTCAGTAATATGTGTAGTTTGGCCCAAACCCATCTTTCAATTGGCCTAGCTGCTCTCAGAATCCATCTTGTATGTATTTTCCATTACATATGTAGCTTCAACAGACACACTCAGATGTTTGCACAGCTCTTCGTTGGCTCCTGCTCCATAAATCCATTACTCCCGTTAGAGAAAATAGCAAGTTGGAAACTCACTGCTATCATTTTGCTCAACAAAAGTTGTGAAATAAAAGAGTACAGTATCCTTTGGAAAATCACAGATTAGTGATAGCCTTGAAAATACAAAGTCAAATATCTATTTTATCTGAATTAAATATACTTGATCAGTATATTGAGACCACAGATGAGTTGTGACTAACAGAATTTAAGTAGTGAGACCAATAATAGAAATAGTCCCATATATGGTTTAATTACTTTAATTATGAATACAGCCCTGGTATATGCTATATAGTATCTATCTAGAAAAGGGGGTTTTTTTGCACAAAAAAGGAAACTGAAAAGTAATTTTCTTTCATCTTGCATAGCTAAAATATTTATTTACTATACAGTTCTGGACCATGTCTATTTTCTAATAATATGCAATTTAATCTTTGGGAGAATTGATCATCTCACCCTCCCAAAGAATACCACATTAATCTATTAAATTGATAGTGCAGATTGATAGGATTCAATGATCAGATATTAGGAGGTATTTTAGGGCCAAGAGAGAATAAATGCATGTGACAAAAAGAAAAATAATCTCCATGGCAATCCAATGGTCTTTCCTTTCAGTGGCTACCTGATGATAGGGTATATTAGTTGATTCCACTCAAATGCTATCACTTATACTTTCTGGTTTTTAAAAGGAAGCATACTCAGTAAAGCCTTCAATCTGTCAAAGGTCAAAACAGCAAGATTTTTGTGTGTTTCACAGAAAGAGAAAGGTTACCAGGTAGTTCACGATAAATTGCATGCAAGGCCCAAGCAATTTAATTTCCTCAAAGCTTTTTTTGATAGATGTTCAAGCTAGTTGTTGAATGTGGCAAGCCTCACCTCTGAGATAACAGAAAATGACCTTTTAGGATTTGAGAATTAAATCATATCTTCTTCGTCAAGTAACTACTGTGCTCCTGAGAAGTAGAAACAGATTTTGCTCACTTTTGATCTATGTTAAAGTTCCTTCCCATGAAAACCTAGATGACCCCATTACCTGAGTTTGCCTGTATACCTTTTGGTTAACCAAGCCGTGTATTCAGACATAGTCATTGGGACTTCATCTGCACATGCACATGAAAAAAATTAGTTCACATTTCTAATACACCAACTTCTGCTACAACACATAATTATGGCCACTGTGAATTCCTTGTATCAAATTAACTAACGATGGAGAAAGTTAGCTGGCAAACCAAACCTTTGTCTAGATATGTATTCAACGGGTGATCAGTGAACTGTGATAGTTGTAGAGTTCCATTAATTCAATTTGATGGATAGAAAGAGGGAAGCACTGTGTCAGAGTTTTGATATATCCCTTTAGATATTTTTCCAATCTTCATTTCAAGGAGTAGGTCAGAAATAGATATCGATATTGACATATGAAAACTGACCATGGTTTATCTGAATGCTTATTTATAAGGAAAAGGATAGGACTCAAGGCCAGAATTTCTAATTCTTTGAACCTGTTGGGAAAGCTTAGAGTGCTTACCAATAAGTGCTCTGCACAGCCTCTGTTAGGACCGTATCAGTATGACCCACATATGCCCAACCAGCCTCTGTCTCCCAGCTCTTCTGAGAGTTTTTTGGTGTTAAAGCTTTTCCACAGAAGGTCATCTTGTGTCCCATTAAAATGCATGGTGGAGCTTGGCATGCTGGTGCACACCTGTTTCCAAATACTTGGGAGTCTGAGGCAAAAGGATCACAGTGTGTTAAAGGTTAGCCTGGACTACATAGTGAGTTCAAGCCAGCGTGGATTACACAGCAATACTCTGTCTCAAAAAAAAAAAAAGAAAAAAGGTGCATAATATGTACTCTGCATTGGCTTTATTCACCCTAGAGGTTGAATAGTCTAGAGGGAGAAAAAGGAGTAAAAATAACAGATATATCTTACTATGAACTTGATGACTCATGTGCAATTCATTGTTTTTGCTTTGCTATCATTTGTTTTGTATCACTGTAATGATGACCTATACTGGTTTACTGATCTTAGTACTCATGCGAAAATGTCTCTGTTAAAGGATATTAAAACATGTTCGCTATGTTTGTGGTTGAGTCTGCTGCTTCATGCTTGTGGACTTCTCATTCACCAGAAAAATAGGTAAATATATCTGCTACGTATCCTAGATTGCACCTTTTAATGAAATACCAGATTTATCTATATAAAACGGAGGAGGTACACAGCCTGCAGGAATTGTGTGAATCATCTTTTAGTATGATACAGTGATCAGAAACTAATTGGCCCAGAAAACTATGGAATTGGTAACAGCAAAGGCTCACAATTCTGAGAAGTGAAGGTTTGATTCATCTCTTCAGTTATACAGACTTGCTCATATCAGGTGTACAAAGAGAATGAAAGTTGTAAAGGCAAAATTTAAGAACTATACAATTTTGCCAGCTGCACCAATGAGGACTATTTATTGTGTACTTTCATTAGTTTAGACATTAATTTTCATCTTGCATCATGCGTTTTTCATTATCACATTACATAGAGTGGATTGGATGCATTCATAGTCATAATTTTTTCCATAGGCTATGGGTTATTAAAATGAGATGCAAATCAAACTCAGGAAGTGACCAACACTGAGATCCGGGGTTGCAGGACTGTGAAGCTCTCCTTCTGACAAATGGTCAGTGTGTTTCAACCAGGGCAATACACGAGTGAATTATGAGAGATGACAAAAAGGCTAAGGTTGCTACTTTAGAGTTAAGTATGAGATGTCGGCGGTGCATGTGCGACCGAGGAGCGCGCACAGTGGGCTCCGCGGGGCTGTTGGTTGGTTCAGCGGGCATTCACTTTAAGCCCTTTTTCTAACCTGTCTTTCTATATGACGTGGGAATCTAAAACAATTTTTCTGAATTTCTTGAAACAAAACTTTACATTTGTCAAAGTGGCCTGCAAAGATAAATGCTTAGGTAACACTTAGAAATAAGCGCAAAATATATGGAGGGCTAGCTGTGCACTTATCACTAAAACACACGTGTCCTCTCACTGTGCGGAATTTTCCCTAGCTCCTGCCTTCAGTCTGGGGTAAGCACCATGAACTGCACTCCACTAAGCTGTGATCTTACTGCATCAAACACATCCTCTCTTACCATACTCTTACTACAAAAAGTAATGATGGTCCTGTTAAACATGTGTTATGTTCTTAAATTCTGTTAATATTCAACTATGCACTATTATGTTTTGTATCATTTAGTCCTCCAAATTGCTGTGGAAGCTGTGGTTATATTGTAATTCTTACTACAGTTTGTCTAATGGGTGGCAACCTCTTTCAGGGTAAATAACTGTAACTACCATCACAACTTGTATCTTCTAGTGACATAACAGAATAGTGAGAACCTCAAGATTAGCTGGTGAATATTTATTAAGTAAGTGAATTACTATATACTATTTTCTTGCCTAGAGGACATGGGCCTAGGGATACAACCATATATTCTTAATATTGTTATGCATAATTAAAAATGTGGGAGTTGTAAAATCTAAATGCATCACGGTATGTATGTTACGGCAAACACCAGTATAGTTGGGATAGGCATTCATCAGACTAAAAAAAATACCACAATGGCTATGGTTAAATATGGGAAATACGAAAGCAACAATAACTATTAACCCTTGAAGAAATAAGTGTATTACTGACTAAATCATTCAATTTAGGGGATCTGATTTTTTTCAGTTCTTTATATGTTCCAGATACTAGTTCACTGTCTGTGGAGCAACTAGCTAAAACTTTTCTCACTTTATGTGCTGTCTCTTCACTCTGTTAGTGATTTTTTTTTTTGTACAAAGGCTGATCCCAGTTGTTGGTTCTTTGTAGCATTTCCATGTATATCTGGGTTGTTTATGAAGTCTTTGCCTACACCTATCTCTTTAAGAGTTCTACCTATGTTCTCTTCCAGCAGATTTAATGTTTCTGTTTTAGTATCTGATCCGTTTTGATTTTAGTTTAGTACATGGTGATAACTTGAGTTTAGCTTTAATCTAGCATGTGGAAAGCCAGTTTGTCCAGCACTATGTATTGAAGAGGTTGTCTTTCTTCCAGTGAACATGTTTGGCCCCCTTGTCAAAGATAAGAAGGCTGAGTGTTCTTAGAGTTATTGCTGAATCTTCTAATCGGTTCCACCAATCCTCAGGTTCCAAGCCATTTTTTATCACAGTAGCTCTGTAGTACAATTTCAAGCCAGGGATTGTGAAGTCCCTGCCATACATTTGAGGCCCAGAGTTTCTTTTGTTATGCTAGGTCTCTTCTGGTTCCAAATGAATTTTAGGATTATTTTCTTTAAATCTGTGAGATATTTTAATGGTATTTTGGTTGCAATTGCATTAAATTTGTAAAACAATTTTGGGAGTATGGCCACTCTCACTGTATTGGCTCTTCCTACCCAAGAACAATGGATATCTCCATTTTCTGATGTCTTCTCCAATCTCCTTTTTCAGAGTACTGTAGTTTTCAATGTAGATATCTTTTACTTCCGTGTTTGGATTAATTTCTAAGTATTTCATTTTTTTTGATGTTATTGTAAAACGTGTTCTTTCCTTAATTTGTCCTTCAGTAAGTTTGACATTTGCATACAGGAATGCTATTGTTTTTTGAGTGTTGATATTGTAACCAGCTACATTATTGAATTTGGTTACTAAATCTGTAGGTCTTTTAGTGGAGTTTTTGAGGTCTTCTATGTACTGTCATGTCATCTACAAATAATGATAATTTAACTTCTTCTCTCTTATATTTTTTATTTCTCTCTTGTTTAATTGCTCACACTTCTTATATGAAGAAGTACAAATTATAAATAATTATACACAAATGTTCAACTTCACTGGTTATTTGAGAGGTGTAAATTAAAATGACACTGATATTCCATCTCACTGCAGAAAGAATAGCTATTATCAAAAAATCAATCAATAACAAAAAGTACCATACCACAGTAATATATGTGCATTAATATTTCTATTTGCACCCTTGTTTGTTTTAATAGCTAAATTGTGGAAACAATCCAAATGGCCATCAACCAGTGAAGATAAAAAAGATTTTTTAATATGGTAGAGTACTACTCTTCTATAAAGAAGGATAAACTCATGACATTTATTGCTAAATGGATGCACCTTGAGACCAAACTCTTAAGTAAAATAAATCCGACACACGTGTGAATATCCATTGTCTTGCTCATGCAAGAAAATGAAAGTGTAAATAACAACCAAATTGGAAGAATTTGTTCAAAAGGAAGGGGAACTAGGAAGGAAGAGGGCAAAGGAAGGAAAGGAAAAAATAAGAAGGATAGAATGGAAACAAATCTTTGTAAATAAGGAGGAAAAGAGAGTTTGGATGGAGAGGAGAGGAATGGACGGAAAGAAAGACAAATCACAGTATATTGTGTAGAGGAACAAATTCTCTATGATGAATGTGATCACTGTATATACCTAAACTGTACAAATAAACTTAATTAATTTTTTAAAGATACATTATTGATCATAATGAAAAATAATAAATTTAGAGCCAAAGTCAATTGCTGCCTTGGTTACTTTTCTCTCATTGCTGGAACAAAATACTCTCTCAGTACCTCAAATGAAGGAAGAAAAGGTCTATTTAGCTCACTGTTTGGGGAGGTTTCAGTCCATAGTCAGTTGGCTCCAAGGCAAGGTAGCATAGCACCAGGGTAACACTTCAAAGCAGCAACCAGAGCAAAAGAGGGGAGAGCAAGCCTCTTCTCCTCACTTACACTGTATACAGGACACTAGGACCATCCCTCCACACACACACTCCCCAGGGCAGATGTAGCACTGGCAAAATCTCTGTGCCCTTTGTAAATATCCTCTTGTACACGCCCAGGATATTTACAAAATAAGGATGCTGGCTCCCTGCTGAGTCTCTTAGTTAAACTTCTAAAGTTCTCAAGTTGAAACAATGTATCAACCATAACAACTGCTAAAACACTTTAGAATTCACTTTAAATTACAACTTGTTCAGGCAAAACTTCAGATAGTCTGATTAAAATATTCTTTCTTTACAGAAATCTCTTCAAATTTAAGTGATATTTTAGTGCTCACAGTTGATTTTTGAAAGAAAAATGATTACATATCTAAAGAAATTGTGTGTAGCTATGTTTTATTATGAGGGCTCATCGGAATTACATATATATTGTATATATTGGTATATATAACATATACTTAAATAAATATGTATAACATATATGTCACTGTAGATATATATGAAAATATTTATCAGGACATAAATTTTTATGTTGATTCATGTTATTGTGATTTTTTATAATGTAAATCAATGTTCTACCTCATAGTAAGACCAATATTTCACTTAAATAGCACACCTGATATGGAGTCCCAAACCATTTAGCCCAGTGGGCGGTATGTGTGAGCCAAAGTGTTGTTCCACATACAAAGGATTAGGAGGGATTGCAAATCTCAGAAATTAAGAGACACAGGAAAGTTACATAATCATCTGCTTCTCCTCCTCTGCCCCAAGAAGGGAGTGGAGATTTACCTCCCTTAGATAAACAAATTTGCTCTGGGAAAAAGAGAGAAAAATCTTTATTGTTTTTACATCTCTTTGAAGTGCAAGAAAAATGGTCCTGGAAAAGTTAAACTTATAAATCTCTCCTGAATAATTTATTAAATCTAATTTTCAAGGCATGATTACCATTTAATCATTTTTAAGAATGCAGTATTAGTAAGATTGATGTATTTGTTGTTCTTCCATTTTTCATATTATGAAAAATCAATCATTTCACAACAAAATAATATGAGACAAACAATAGTTAACAGTGTATCATTATCTTCAAAGCAGTTATTCTGAGGAAAAAATATTTATTTAATCAGGAATTATTTAATCATATTCAAGTTCAGATTGGTAATTTTTTGTTTGTTTTTAGAAAGCACTGACCATGTAGAAGCGTGAAACATGAAGCATTATATTCTGACAACTCAGAAATTGATGGGAGATATAATGGCAAGAAAACAAATCAATCAAAATTCAGTTCCAGAACTCATGGATCTTTCTTTTTAGAGTACAGGAGAAATTTTAATCAAATAAACATAAAACTAACAATAAAATTTCAACTGTGTTAAGTCCTATGAATAATATCTACACAATACAATAAACAGTATTTAGTTTAGAAAGTACAGAAAGGATCTCAGGTAAAAAGAACTAGCTTAAAATATTAAATCTTAAAAATATCCATATCATTTATTTTTGGATCAAATCAGTCCAATTAAAACACAATCAAAAGGTCAGAATGAGTAAGAAACGATATGTCTAACCTGGTTGGCAGGATGAAGGCAGTTTTGTAACTTCTCAGAGGACAGTTTCAACTCAGGAATTACTGACAGGGTAACTGAGCAGTGGCAAATGCTATAAAACGGAGACACAAAAGTCACAATTTAATAATGCACTGAATCAGCAACTTAATAACTCACAGAACGCAACAGAGGTGTCACATGTGACTTCCAGGTTCCATATTTCTATAGAGTCTCACACTATTCACTGTGAGACCTATACTTCTCCTTCAATCTCAGCTCAAAGGACATTCTCCTAAAAAGAAGAATTAGCCCACCTGATCTCCAGTAGCCTATATATTTCATAAGCACACGCGCACACACACACACACACAGAGTCTACACTGTATTTTGTACAAATATTGCTGTCTTAAGAGGCAAGAGTTAAAGGAGAAGGGTTGAGGGACAGGACTCTGGGAAATCCGTAATAACAATGACTCCCCAGAACAAGTTGTAAAGCTAAAATATACTTAAGATGTGAAAATTGTTGGGAAAATATAGTAGAAGCTGTACAGAGCACAATAAATAGAACAAAAATGATAGAGTGCTAAGACCTCAGAACCGATGAGAATTTCATGGGTCTAGCTGGTCAAAGCTTAAAAGATGGTATAAAAGATGCTTGGCTGCAGATCTCCCTGATAGTTTAGAAAAGAGACAAAAAAGTTTTCAAGGTCTGAATCCGAGTCCAATTAAAACTATATAAGATCCTATATTGTTTTCCTTTTATTTATAATTTAAATATAATTAATATGCAATAAAGCTCACCTTTTAAAATATAGTTCTATGTATTTTAACAAATGCATACAGGTATATAATTATCATTAATAGTAACAATATAGGTGTTAGACTATTCCAAAATTCCCTTTAGTTTCAAGTGGGCAGTTCCTCCTCCACACCAGCCTCTGCTTAAGATGCAGAGGGAGTTTCCACAGAGGAGTCAGAGTTTGGAGTGATTCACTTGCAAGTCGAGGATGCCAGCCACCAACAGAAATTACACGAATCAAGGAACATATTACCGCTAGCGGAATGTATTACCACTAGACAGTATGGGCTTGCTAACACCTTGATTTCAATTTTTAAAAAAAATATGATTTTGTCCTTCTCAGCTTCCATACTTCTATACTTTGGTACTTATGTGAAATAATAAATCCATATTGCCTTAAATGCATATTTGTGCTAATTAGTTACAACAGCAGTAGGAGACTAATATGAGGGTCTTACATGATATTCCCTGCTTCAATTGTTTACTCATTTTTAATTGCTGACAGGTATCTCAATGCAGGATATAAACAATTTACTTATCCACTATCATGGTTTATGTTGGTGGCTCCCAGGCCTCATATATTTGCATTGTGCAAATGATTGGTGTGTGATTGGTTCATTTGTCTAGTACTTGGATTGGTGGTGTCAGTGCTACACCCTCCTCGGGGGTGGAGCCAGGATGTGATGTAATGGCAGGAAGAAGGTGTGTCTCTCTCTTTTGCCGGTTTCCGCCTTGCTGTTTTGCAGCCGCCATGAACTCTGGCCCCGCCATGCCACCCTGCCTTGGAGCCAACTGAGTATGGACTGAAACCTCCAAAAACTGTAAGAAATAAACCTTTCCTTTCCAACTTTGGGCATCAGGTATTTTGTCTCAGCGACTAGTGAAAAGTAACCAAGACATTCACTCAAAGTATATTTGAACATATTCTAGTGTTATAAAATAATTTTGTAAAATTGCTATATACGTATTACCATACAGTCCTTTATATAGACATGTTTTGATATGTAGAGTCAGTACTTAAGGATAAATAGCTACACATGCATGAAAAATAAAATTAGCAGTGATAACTTGTCAAACTACTCGTGTTAACTTGTGTTTCAAAAATAAATTTGCTCAGTGTTGTAACTTTGCTCCATAATTGAACTGAAAATCCCACTTGAAAAAAACCTGCAGGGGCTGAGAGTGAGTCCACGCCTCTCCATGGCAACCAGGGGTTGAAGCTTCTATCTAAGCACCATTCCATCCATGATAACATACAGTGCCTGTGTTGATGCATTAAAACATCTGTCATTATGCATTTTTGATATTTATTTGCATAAAATAATATAACCATGGCTCAAAAGAAAGTTAGTGATACCAACAGTCAGCCAGGAGCTATGAGAAGCACAATAGAGCTAAAGAAAGAAATCCTCACAAAATTTGTTAAAGTTCTGGCAAAACAAATTTTTTTGTGTGTTTTTGAGACACAATCTCACTGTGCAGTTCAGGCTGGCTTTGAGCTCATTGTGTAGTCTAAGTTGGTCTCGAACTCTCAGTGGTCCTCCTGCATCAGTCTCCTGAGCTGGGATTACAGGACTGCGTCACCACGCCCAGTTTGGAAAAAAGAATTTATAAGTGGAATTTTGGGGCTTCAGAGCCCATTATTTGGTTTTCCATTATTTCTTAGGGGAAAAATATGTTCAGTTCTTGAGCTTTTCAGTGTTAGAACATGGATTTGGAATAAATTTAACAACCAAGATGTTATCGTAATATTTTTTTTTAAACAAGCACATTTACCAGATTTCTTTTTCACTGCTCTGATTTCCTAACTCTGCCTTTATTCAGATTCTCGTGATTTATATTTATACAAGATTATTAGTTTGAGAATTTAGTTCTATGCTTCTAAAAAGAAGTTTTGCTTATTTTCCATTCCTTTTCATAAGCAATACGAGTGAAATCATTTAATACCTTCTCTTTAATTCCTTCTTCATTGCTTTTTGTCCCAATCATGGATACTATTTACATCATATGGTAAAAAGAAAGACCGTTTATAACTTATTAGCAGTTACCATTTACATTTACTTATTAATTTTTGCATCTACTGATTAATTCTGAGATCTATAGCCTTGAAATGATTTCAAGTGTATGAAATTTCAATTAAAGCACTTTAGCACTTTCTTGTCTGTAATTTCTCTGCATGTTGCTGACTAAAGAAAAAATTACTGACTACTTTGAATTTTCCTTGAGCATCAGAAAGAAGTTTGAGAACTCTGAGGGCTCCTCTACGAATATGCAAGAATTCTCTCATACCTCCGTGAAAGGCACTTCCAGGGAAATTCATGCTCGATCAATATCACCATTTATATCTCTTATATTTGCAGTTATTTTGACAAACAAATCTATTCTATCAGTGTATCCACTCCTACAAATAAATATTTATACATTTTTATAGGTGATTATGTAAACAATTTCAAAACACTAGGGGAAAATATTCACAAATGCACCAAATGAGTGACTATTCTTTAAACCTTGGAACATATTAAAATAGGCTCTAACCCTAATATAAAATAAAGGGAAGATTCTCAAATAGATTAAACACTCTGTGATGTGAAAAGTACATTATATGATATCAAACTTATTTCTTTAATTTCTGTTACTTTGAATAAATTAATAGGCTGTTATTCAATTTGAAGCCTATGAGCACAACTAAAATTCTTCATAACTTAACTCCTGCAACAAATAAGTTGATAATACTAAAGGACAATTTCAAATTATTTCATGAATATATTTTAATTATTATAAATTATTTGAAGTTTTACATGGAAAATAAAATTCATTTAAAGAAAAATTGATTTGTCTGAGTTCTTAGGAAAGAGAAATTCTAAGCAATCAAGATAATAAGAATGGAAACTACAGGAGAAATATCCTTAAATTCATATTCAAGACAACAATAAGAAACAATTAAAGATCCAGAGACTTATATAAAAGTCCAAAAATACTAAATTATGTGACAAGAGCATGCAATGTTTATGTTCTTTTGCTTATTTTTTATTGATCCTTTTTTGTATAATAATTCCTACACTAATTTCTCTTTTCTCAAGCTTTGTCTCCATCAGACTTATGGACAGGGAGCAGAATGTAGAAATGTAAAAGAAATTTCAGAATATGCCAGAATTAGATACAACATTCAGCTCTGCCCAACTGCTACCTTCACAAAGAACTCATTCTGTCCTTCCCATAATTCACACATCTGCAAACACAGCAGATTTCTTCACTGTAGAATTAAGAAAATTAAACCATTCTTGACATCTTTATATTGGAGAAATAATTTTATTTTTATTAGCAATGTAGTTATCAGTGTGTCCATAGCATTATGTGACCAGTTGGGAGAAAACCTTATGTTAGTTCCTGCTTGCATATTATTATAGCTGAAGTGAAAGCTACAGAATTTGTGTATTAATGATATGAGCTCTCTGACTCTGTAGAGATTGCTCCTTAATAAAATGGCAATGTAATTATCATTGTTAAAGTATATTACAATTATATTTATCATCAAAACATAGATATTCATTTTGTTTTAAATGTTACTTAGCAGTGCTGGGGTAGAGCCTTAGAATTGGAAAAATCACCAATTTATGACTTTAAGTTTCCTCTGGCTAGTTCCTAAAACGTCAGAAAGTAGACCATAAGTTCCTTGAATCAAGGGCTACCATTTTGAGATTTATTTTTTACAATATACTATACAATTACTTCTGGCTTTCATTATGTCTGAAGAAAATTAACTACTAATCTTATTGGGATTTTCATTCTTTTCTTTTGCTCTTTACAAAAATTTCCCCCTTTCTCTCCCTCACTCCCTCTCTCTCCCTCACTCCCTCTCTCTCCCTTTGTCTCTCTCTCTCTCTCTCTTTCTCTCTCTCTCTCTCTCTCTCTCTCTCTCATAACATACTTATTATGAAATGTCTTGGTGTGGTTTTGTTTGTTTTTATTTTGCATGGACTTTATTGAGATTCTTAGTTCTGTAAATTAATGCTTTTTTCAGTAAATTTTAGATTGTTTCAGTCATTCAAACTTTGAATGTTTTATTATTCTTTTCTTTTTAAATTTTATTTTAAAGAGATAAAAAAATCAAAACAATGATACAGAATATCTTTCCTTTTTGTTTCCTCTCATTCCGGTACATGCATTAAGCATATATTTATGAACTTAATATTATTTCATATTTCTTGAAAGATTTGTTCACTTTTCTTGTTTCTTCTTTCTGTTCACTGGCTTTCATGACCTGTCATGCTGTAATTTCAAGGGGTTTTTTTTGTTATTTTTCTGCAGTTCAGTTCGACTATTGAAACTTTCTGGCAATAGTTTTCCATTTGGTTATTATTTTTTTAAAATCAAATATGTCCATTTTAGCTTGGCATTGTGGTGTATACTTGTAATTCCAGTAGTGGGAAGATGAGGGAGGATGTTCCCAAGTTCACCCTCAGACTGAGCAAATCTGTAGGACTCTGTATTAGACTAAAAATAAATAAATAAATAAATAAATAGACAAATAAATAAATAAATGTATGTGTGTATGTATGTGATACAGCTCAGGGCAAAATATCCTTAGGTTAAATCCGAATACTGCTAAAAGAAGACGGAGGAAGTGAAGGAGGAGAAGAAGAATATCCACTTGGTTCTTTTTTCTGTTTCTATAGTTGCTCAATGTGGACAGCTAACAATGAACTTTAGATAGAGTTTGTTAGTGTGAAATTTTATTACTTCATTAGATAAGGAACCAAATTGTTCAGCAGGCAATATAAGGCCTTATGAAATTTTGAAGGACTTTAAAATATGTCAGTGGAAAACCCATTAATAACTACTACATGTTCTTTAAATATGTACAAAAATTTAGTTTAAATTTTTGCAACAGTGTAGAAAATGATCGTGAGCTGGACTACTGAGATGCCATTCAAAAAATTGTTTTTCCAAATCCATTTTATTTCAAAACGAAAAAAGAAAACAAAATTTCAAAACATGTCAATCAGGGAGCAGTAATGCTACATACATTGCACAGTGTCATCCCCAAATCACTCATCCAGAGACCAGGACATCTCCATTCAATTCTCTAAACAGTACCAGCATAAACCTTTCTCCTCAATAAACTCAGAAAAATCAAAATTAACTATCTTAACTATTGTTTTATGTACATAAATATACATACAAACATCTATGTGTTTATACATATATATGCTGTTTTTTTCAGCTTCTCATGCTAGTGAGACAATATAATGTTTACACATGTGTGTCTTATTTATTTCACTAATGAGTATGGTCTCAACCGGCATCCATCTACCTATAAAAGCCTCTAGTATATCTTTCTGTATGGTTGAATAGTACTCCCTTGTATAAAAATATCACATCTTTTTGTCCATTCCTCAGTTGATGGGCATTTAGGTTGTTTCCAAGATCTAGCTATTACGAATTGTGCTGCTATAAACATGAACAAAACCCAAGTTGCTGAAAATCTATCACAAAATATCAACAGCTGGGAACTCATTCTATTGAAAAGCTTTCACACAGCCAGAGAAACAACCAACAGAGTGAAGAGACAACGCACAATGTAGGAGAAAATGTTTGCCACCTGTACCTCAGACAAAGGATTACTATCAAGAACACATACAAAACTAAAAAAAAAATCAGTCCTCCCAGATTTAAACACCCAATCCAAAAATGGGTATCTGAGATGAATACACACTTCTCAGAAAATGTAGAAACAGCAAATAAATATGTGACAAAATGTTCAACATCACTGATCATTTGAGAGATGCAAATTAAGACAACACTGAGATTCCACTTCACCCTAGAAAGAATGGCTAGTTTCAAGAAATCAACCAATAACATGCTGGAGGGGCTGTGAGGAAAGAGGAACCCTTCTCCACTGTTGGTGGGAGTGTAGACTGATGCAATCAGTGTGGAGATTCCTCAAGAAACTGGGACTAGAGGTGCCATGGAACCCGGCTATTCCTCTTCTAGGTATCTTCCCAAAATAATTAAAAACATCCCTACCACAGTGATATATATGCTTCCTATGGTTTTTAAAGTAAGAAATGTGTGAGCTTCAGAAATAGCCTTTGGTGCTTCAATCTCTTGATTGTAAATTAAAGAGAACAATAATTCCCATTGCCTATAATAACCATGACAATTACTTGAGGTAATCTCTAAA
>PVJX010024651.1:0-27845 GCA_004027295.1 Dolichotis patagonum
TCGAACTCATGACTTTGCACTTGCCAGGCAGGCACTTAAGCCACTGAGCTAAATCCCCAGCCCGGGTTTGAGTCTTAACTCTGTCAACCAGTAGCTTTTAAAAAGTCATTTATTGGTACAATTCAGATACACAGAATGGTCATATTCATGATAGGGAATTTGTACATGTACATGATATACCTTGATTCCTCTTTTTTTGTATTTTTCTTTTTATTTTGAAGGTAGTAGAAATACAACCAACCAAACAGAACAAAGCCAATTGAGACAGTGCGGTGAAATTGGTACAGAACGTCACAGCAGGGTACTGGGATAACAGGAATAGGTACCACAGTATATCTCGTAGTCGTCTAGCCAATTAGGTATAGCGAAATCAAACCAAAGACAGAACATTATAAAACCAATCAAAAGAGAATATTGACTAGATTAAAACAATTAATCATATTGAAACAAAACAATGAAAATAACATTTGCTTTCAAACAAAAGATAGAAGGAGACGCCCCATATTTGCTATATTGCATACGATCATCCTCCCAAGAGACGCTCAGACCTCTGTCCCCAGCTGTTAACGAGTGGGGGTGGGATGTTTGATTCCCAGCCTGCGCACCCGTAGGCTCACAGGAGACGCTGACTGGGTCTCTTCCTGGCGCTGACCAAGAGGGCCGGCAAACTGCTTCTTTGTGCAGCCACCTGGGTTCCACCATGGCCATGGCTGGATCTCTGGGGCCACTGGCTCTCGAGTCCTCTTTTTGCCTCAATCCTCTCCCTGCCCTTCAACTCCTACTCATTGCTTTACCCACCAAACTTTGTTTCCATTTTATCCTTTGCATTTTTTTGGCTTCCTTCCTATTCCTTTCCCCTTTTCTTGATCTCTTTTCTCTTAAATAATTTCTTCTTCTTCTCCTTCTTCCTTCTTCTCCTCCTTCTTCTTCATCTTCATCTTTTTGAGACAGGGTTGCACTATGCAGTTCAGGCTGGCCTTGAACACACTTTGTAGCCCAAGCTGGCCTCAAACTTCTAGCAATCCCCCTGCCTCAGCCTCCAGTGTGCTGAGATTACAGGCATGTGCCACCATGCCCAGCTGAATAATTTCTTCTTGTGTCAATATCTATTGTATATTTTGATCCTTATTTATACTTTCAGTGTCTCACACCAGGGAGACATGTGTCTGATTGATTTCACTTAATCATATAGTTTTAAGGTACATCCATTTACCTAAAAATGCCCCAATGTATCCTTCTTTATGGCTCGGTAGTATTTCATTGTGTGAAAAAAAACACATCGTTTTATCCATTCATCAGTAGCTGGGCATTTGGACTTTTACCAAGATTTATCTCTTTCAAACTGTGCTGCTATAAACGTGCGTGAGCGTATGTCGCTGTGGTAGGGTGTTTTTAATTCCTCAGGGAAGATACCCAGAAGGGGAATATCTGGGTGAAAGGTGCCCTATATATAGGCACCTCAGAGAGAGAAAACTGGGCCCCGGGGACCCTTCTTGTGCACAGACCCTCTGCTGGGCTCCTGACGCTCGGTCTTTAGAATACGCCAGCGGGCTCTGATGAAGAGGGAAGAGGTTTTCAGGTTGCATTTTAACCCTCAGAAAGTGTGAAAGAACCGCTGAGCAGCTGTGTAATCCATGTCTGGTCTCCAAACTGGAAGAACACAGAATTTTAAATCTGTCTCTCACCCTCACACTGTAAGGAAATAACACATACAGCCATGGAGGACCCGCAGACTATGGTCTATGGGGGTGAAGCCCTGGGGCTCCTGGCTCTGCATGTCTGTGCCCCTGGAGGGAAGGGGCTGGTTTACTGTCCTGAGGAGAAGGCCGTGGGGACCCCCAGTGTGGGGGTGTCTATTCCACAGATGGAGAGAGCCATAACCCCGAGAAGCAGGACTCCCCCATTCTCAGATTTATCACAGGAGGGGGGCGTGGGCAGCACTGCCCAGCCTTTTGTTTTGTCCTGGACTCAGGGAGGGAAGATCCCTTCTGACAGGGCCAGGACAGGACAGGGTCAGCGGGTTCCCTTTGTCCTTCAGCACAGCCAGGCCCTTTCTGCGTACACTCGGGGCCCAGGGTGGGGTCCTCCACCTGCCAGGTCATCACTGCCCACTGTGCATGTCAGAAATGACCCGAGGTCAGTTTCAGACCCAAGGTGACCCAGATCCTGCCCAGGTTTCTGCCCTGGCCATCTGCAGGCCCGTGGGTTAGGGGACACAGGGCAGTGCCATGGATCGGGCATCCACGTGAACTCCCACGCACACCACAGCCCGGCATCCTGCCAATTCCTCCTTCCCGGCGTGGTCTCCTGAGTGTGGCTGTGGGCTCCTCTGCAGAAGGACTGGGGAGTTGTCCCTGAACATAACACATTTGAGACGGCGTCTCAGGGACCTTCCTACAGGTGTGGAAGTCACTGACTAAATGTGAGCTCTGGCTTAGGCCTTGGGAATAAGAATGAAACAATAACTCTCTATTGGTTGAAATTTCTTCCCCTTGCTGCCCTCAGTTGCTTTTAATCATAGACACTTGTAATGGTTGATAGACTGTGCCTACTTGAGAGGTCCAGAGGCTTCACTAAGGCAGCACTTCTACACCCTGAGGTGTGGAGGACGTGCCCTTAGTGCTCTAAGATGTTCATTGTGTCAGCTTGAGAAGTTTAGCAGATTTACTAAGTGACTTAGCAGGGGGCCAGGCCTTGTTCTGTAAACACCCTCAGCCTGAGCAAGAGGGGGCACCCAGGTGGTGAGGAGGGGAGCAGCCCGCATACAACACAGGGAACCGAGGAGGGCATTTCTGGTTCTTTGGTCTGGTTTTCATCCTCAGCTTGGTCTCCACGGCCTGGCTTCTGGTGCTGACTGCCTGGCACCCTGCTGGGTCTCTTCAGCCTTCTGGTGTGGACTCCTTGGTCTTGCAGTGTGGACTCTTCAGTGCTCCTTTGCAGACCCGTTGGTGTGCTGACATGGACTTGCAGACACTGCAGTGAACTTCAGACCTTGCACTGGACGCTTTAACCTCCAGCCAGCAGGCACCCTCCTCGGCTTCCTCCTGCAACTCTGTGGCTGAGCGTGGCAAACCAATCTTGTAAGTTCTTTTTGATTCATTTTGTTTTTCTTATGGTACTGGGGATCAAACTCGTGACCTCATGCTTGCAGGCAGGTGCTTATGCTGCTGAGCTAGATCCCCTGCTCTTGTAAATTCTTATACATGTGCATGTCTTGAATCGTATCTGTTTCCCTAGTAAACCTTGACTGATGCCCAGTCATACGTTTGTTCTGCTGCCCTCCATCACCTCACCTCTGCAGGGCAGGCTTGCTCTAGGGTCGCTGCAGTGAATGTGTCCTTGGGCTCCTGCTGGTCACCTCCCAGCACTTCTAATCCAGAGCAGGGCGAGTCTCACCCAAGGATATGCATGAGCCCAACTTGGAGCTAGGCTTTCCTCTCCTCACCCCAGCCTGCAGAGAGCAGCACCTTGCACGTTGTAGAAACCCTGGCCCCTCAGCAACATGTTCTGGAAGGCTTTGGGGAGAGGCGTCCTCTGGGACCTGAGTGCTGCATTGTCCTCTGGGGGCCTTGGGGAAGCACTGATCTCCCCAGCCCATAGGCCCGCTTCCCTGGCTTCTTCACCCATCATCTGCCAGCTTTCTGGCAGCTGAATCTTGTCTCCTGCTGAGAGCTGGGCCTCAGTTCTTCTGGTCTTCACAGAGCTGGAAGAGCCATGCGAATGACCCCACCCAGGGGACTGTAGACAGCACTGGTCACCACCTCCTGGTCATGCAGGCTCGAGTTCAGCATGCTGTCCTGGGCAGAGCTCAGGGTGAACCTTCTGTGTGCTCCTCACTGGAGGTTCCGATGAAGAATTCCCTCCCAAGCTCACGCTGGCGGCTTTCAGGATTCGGCAGCTATGGGGCCCAGGGCCCTAGTTCTTTGCTGAGGGTTCATCCAGCTGGTGCTTTCAGCTCCCGCGCTGCCCAGCTGCGACCTCACAGCACGTCCCTGCCTCTCCTAGGTGGTCCTCTCCCCTCCCCTCTGCCACCTTTCCTCTTCCTCTTCTGCAGCCTCTGCCTGACTCCAGTCAGTGAAGGGCTCCAGGGCCGGGGATTCAGCTCAGTGGCATAAGCGCCTTCCTGGCAAGTGCGAGGTTGTCAGTTTGATCCCTGGTACCAAAAACAAAGCAAAGCAAAACAGAGAAGGACTCTGTCCTGAAGGTGTGTGACGGGACAGGGCCCAGCAGCCCAGACTGTGCACAGCCCTCTCCCCACCCTCCGGTCCCCCACCATGATTGATGCCATTACTCACTGGGCGTCTTTGGGGACCATTCTCCACCCGCCACGTCTGTTCCTGTTGAAATCAGCACTTATAAAGGAGTTCGGATTCAGGACAGGGTGACAGAGTCGGGGATAAGAGTGCAGAAACTGGGGAGATGGCCCGGGACCCAGCAGTAGCTGTAGTGAGAGGAGTGAAGGCTCTACTCAGAAGACCATCAGAGGAGGTTGGGAAGTGGGCAGAGCAGGCTCTGAGCGCTGCCGTGAGCCAGGACACCTGCCCAGCTCATGGCCCCTGGGTGCTAAATCCCTGGGTAAGCACCTCACAGGAGAGGGCTGTGCAGGGGCTGTGTCCTCAGGAAGTCCTGAGAGAGGACTTGGGGTGTAGTTAGTTATCCAGGGGTACAGTGGGAAGATTCCAGGAGCTGGGAGGAGGTGGGAGAGGAGACAGAGTAGGGCCGAGCAGAGCCTGTGCGGATGAGCGTGCAGGCCCCTGGGGACCCAGGGGGACAGAGCCAGGCAGGGAAAGGACACAGAATCAGTCCTGGTGGATGCAGCGGACAGTGGGCGGGGCTGGGAGAGGCGCAGGAGGGAGCAGCAGGTTCAGCTCTGTGGGCGGACATTGGAGGGCAGGGGTTGGCGCCAGTGTTGACCGTACCTGTGGGGCCAGGATGGAGCCCGAGCCCCCCACCCTCTTCCCCGCACCAGCTTCAGGTCCTGGCGTGAGGTCCACACCACAGCTACAAGCAGAATGTAAACCCAAGTCCAAGGCAGAGCTGGAGGCAGGCCAAGGACTCACACTGGGGCACTCTAGATCCAGCCACTGTGAACAAGCCCCACCTATGACCACATGAGGCTTTTGGGGGACACCTAGACACAAGCTGTAACATGGATCTAAACCACATGATTTTTGTCTATTGTCACATGTAATTCTGAGATTAATTCTTTCAATATATTTAAATTTTAAAAAAATTTGTCCCTCTGGTAAGGGAGACATGACATAAAATTTGTTATCTTTACCACTTTTTTGTGTGTTTTATGTTTGTTTGTTTTGGTACCAGGGATTGAGCTCACGACTTTGCACTTGCCAGTCAGGGACTTATGACAATGAGCTATATCCCAGCTCATTATCTTTACCACTTTTAAGTGTATTTACATTGCTGGGCAAACAATTTTTAGAACTTTCCTACCTTGTGAAATAGATATCCTATACCCATTAAATATGACGTCTCATCTTCCAGTTGTTCCTGACCCATTCTACTTCCAATGAATTTGATTATTTTAATGTGGAGGATTGCTTGGATGACTCTCCTTGAAGAAGAGCAATTATCTCCATTTTGGCTAAACCTGGCCCTGTTTCTATGTATTGCTGTGTGCAGAGCTGCCTAGGATTTTCCTTATCCCCTCACTTAGCTTTAATCAGTGCAAATGGGTCTAGCTGAGGTGAGATGTGTAGTCTTTGAAGCAAGTTGACAGGGCAGTGTTTCCTGGCCCTGTAGTGACCCTGGCAGGAGGGAGAGCCCCGGGGCAGAAAACATTGCCCATCAGGGCTGATGCACAGGCCCCAAGCATTAGAGGCTACTTCCATGGTGTTGTACAGGCTGGTCTTTTTTTTATTTTTTATTTTTTTGGTACCGGGGATTGAACTCACGACCTCAAGCTCGCCAGGCAGGCGCTTAAGCCACTGAGCTAAATCCCCAGCCCTGTACAGGCTGGTCTTTCTGCCTCTGCTCTCTGCATAGTGTAGAGGCACTTTCAGGCCTCCTGCCCAGCCCAGCTCACAGCACTCCATACTCCCCTGTTCTCTCAGTCACCATCCTCCTGCCACTCCCCTCTTCACTAACGAATAAAACCCATGTTCTGCCCTGGTCAGGTTAGCCACCATCTTAGCTGGACGTAGGACCCCCTCAGCTCCCCACAACTACAAATAGGTCTTAGTGTCTTTATTCTCCTCACAGGTTGTGCTGGAAATGGTAGGCTGGAATTAACTCGCTAGAACCCCAGTACTTTTTCCATGAGTTTACAGATATAAACTTTGCAGACTGTGACAAGGAGAGCAGAGGGGCTTCCTGTGCTCTCTCCCCTCCAGGGCTTGACTCTGAGCTGGTGGCCTGCTGGTTCTTTGCCTGTCTACTGGGGTACTTGCTGGAATCTGGCCCAGGAGACTTTGGTGACAGCTGCTGCATGTTGGACGCCCGCAGCTCCCCAGTCCTGCCTCCTCCTTCAGCCCCATCTCCAGCTGCTCTGCTCCTTCTCCTTCCCTAGCCTGCTGCCCAGCGCCAGTCGCTCTCGTGGCGGTGGCTGCAGTGGTATCTGCCTCAGTAGGTGGAGGAAGAGGACAAGAAGACTGGGGCCTTGAGCACAAAGCTGGTGAGAGGGTCGGGTGCCCACTTCTTCACGGAGGCCTTGAGAACCTATACAGGAGCCCTAGCTGCTAAACAGTGCTCTGTCAGAAGCCTGGCCTGTAGTCCTGATATGCTCGTTCCACGGTAGACATGACACCTTGTGCTTTGAGCTTAATTCAGCGTCAAAAATATTTTTTTATAAAAGACATCAGAGCTGGGTGTGGTGGCTCACGCCTGTAATCCTAGCACTTGGGAGGCTGAGGCAGGGGGACCCTTGCACCTGTGAGACCAGCCTGGGCTATAAAGTGAGCTCCAGGCCAGCCTGAACTGCATAGCGAGACCCTGTCTCAAAAAAAAAAAAAAAAAAAAAAAAAAAAAAGACATCAGAATCAAACTAGAAGGTGGATGGTACCAATATCAATTTCCCAGCATGAATATGACACCATAGCAGTGTAAGACATTACCATGGCAAGAAGCCAGGTAAAAGCTACTGTAGAATTCTGTGCTGTTTTTGTATATTCCTGTGACTCCATAGTTATTCTGAAATAAAAAGCTTTCTAAAAAGCAAATTTAAGAGAAAAGGAGGGGACAACGGAAGCAAAGCCTTTGTAGATAAGGGGGGAGGGGTTGAAGGGCAGGTAGGGGGATGGGAAAAAAGAACCAAGTTTTATTTGGTTCAGGTACAAATTCCCTGTGATGGATGTGATCATGTGTATACCTAAAATGTACCAATAAATTCCATGAAAGAAACAGAAGAACATCAGCTCTAAGACGCTTCCCCACGAGTGTGGCACGGCGGCGCACACCTGTGTCTCAGTGCTTGGGAGGCTGAGGGAGCAGAGTTGCAAGTTCACGGCCCAGATGGTGACGGTGGTGTCAAAGGCAAGAGCTGCAGAGCAGCTTGGCTCAGGAGAACAGTGTCATTGCACCGATGATGACACACGGACCCGTAGGCAGTGGGCTTCATTGTAAGGCTGTGAACAATTAGCTTTCAGGTTTGCAACTGTGATTAGGAGCCCGTGTGGTGCTGACGGATCTCTCACCTGGCTACCTTCAGTGCCCTGAAATCACCCTATTCAAACACCTGCAGTGGATGCAGCCTTACAAGTGCTTCCCGCACAGTACGGCAACTGTGACAGACAATTACTGTGCTTGTCAAACTGTAATGTAATAATTTGTTCCTGTATAACCTCCTCCATGCCATGATTTACAAGAACAACTGCATCTTGTTCATTTATTTTAAAGAGGATAAAACCAGGGAAAATAAAGCAGAATGAAATCCATCAAAATAAACCAGAATAAGTGATATAGGACTTTAAAACCTTATGAAGTCAACAATACTTACCTTTGTTGTCTTCAAAATAGCTGCAGATACCTCCTTCGGACATAGTAAAAATCCAATGGAGCAGAACAGAATAGAAACAAAACAATGAATAGAACAGAATAGAATAAAAACAAAACAATGAATGCATCAAAGGACATAAAAAACAAGTCAGTAGTAAATACAGAATGGCTTCCATAATGTGTTGCTATCTTAAATAGTTGCTCGTGCCATCAGAGTTAACAAAATAAAATAAAACAAAAGAAAAGAAAAGAAAAAGAAAAGAAAAGAAAAGACAAAAACCCAACCCAACAAAACAATAAAATGATACGGCTTCGGGGCGGGGACCTCCTCCAGGGGCCTGGTTCTCTCCCTCACTGACTGGTGGAGAGAAACTTGGGTCTGGCTCTCCCCAAGCCAGCAGCAGCCTTCACCCGGTGCTTTGTTCATTTCATTTTAACACCAAAAGCTGATGCACAGTGCGTTCTCATATAGTCACAAAATAAGTAAGAAGTGAACCAGTAATGGCTTTCCTGAGCCTTCGGAGCTGTCTTTTTTGATACCATCCACAGAAATCCCAAGACTTTACTTCATAATCAAATTTAAACACACACCTATGTGTTTGCAAAACATAGAGAGTTTAATTTCTTTTTTTCCTTTTCTTTGTTGGTCTTTTTGAGGAGGTCACAGTACCAGTTCAGGCCAAAATTGAGCTCACTTTGTAGTCCTGGCTGGTCTCAAATTTGCAGCAATCCTCCTGCCTCAGCCTCCCAAGTGCTGAGATTACATGCATGAGCCACTGTACCTGGCTAGAAGTTAATTTCTTTTTTTTCATCATCCTGCCCCGATAGGGAGTTAATGTCTAAGATCTCTATAACGATTTGTTTTTTTGTTAGTGTCCTAAGATGGCGCCCACGCTCGCTCGCGCGCTCTCTCTCTCTCTCTCTCTGGTACTGGGAATCGAACTCAGGACCTCCCGCTTGCCAGGCAGGTGCTGTGCCATTAGGCTATGTCCTTGGCCAATGCCCTCAGATATTTAAAATAAAAAAGAGAGGTCAATGGGCTGTGGATTTAGCTCAGCGGCATAAGCGCCTGCCTTGAGGGCAGGCAGTCGTGGGTTCGATCCCTGGTACCGATAAAAAAAAAAAAAAAAGTCAAGAACATCACTTCAATCGCTGCTGTTGCTGTTGTTTCTGTTGTGGTTTTGCCTGTGCGGCCCACGATGAAACCCAGATCCTCTCACGCGCCAGGCAAGCACTCAGCTCCACCCGACCCCCGTGTGAAAATGTGAATCTTGGCACAGATCAACTCTGACTTCAGAGTTCCTGCTAGCAGGACGTTGCATAATTTTATCGCGTGCAAAGGACAGTGCGCTGTTTCAGGAAATCACCAAAGCCAGCATTACTTTTGGCTTCTTAAGTCAAAAAGCTTAGGGCAGTGACCCCGGCTCTTCTCTACCCCGACGGAGTTAACAGAATACGTTTTATGACACATGCTTGAGCAGCCCGATCAAGGCGCTGAGTGTACAGATGTTGCTTCTTTCTGCAAACGAAGACCCAGAAGCCGCATCCGGAGGCCGCTGAGGCCACTGCAAAGACTCCGTGCGCTCCGCGGCGTCCCCAGGGGCGGCAGCCGAGCCTGCGGGGCTCCCGGTCCCGGGCCGCGCCGGGCGGGGCCGGATCACGGCCCCAGCGAGAGCTCCGCGGTGTCCGCACCGCAGCTGCGCGGCCTCGACCCCTCGGCCGGCCGGGAGGGGGCGGCGCTGTCCGCGTCCCCGGTCGCGGCCCGGTGGGGAGCAGGGGGTGGCGGTGGGGTGCGACCCCACGCGGTCCCCGGCAGGCCCGGGCTCCCACTGCCCGGCCCGGCGCCTCTCTCCGCGGGGTCTGCGCGGCCGAACCGGACCCCGGCTTCCTGGTCCCGAGATCCAGCGCCCCCTGTGCGCGGGCGGGGCTTTGCGGCCCTGCGTCCCGGGGGTTTTCCTGACTCGGCCTCAGCGCGCGTGGATTCTCCCCGGGGCGTGGCGGTGCCGTCGTGGCTGTTGGGTTTCACGATCAGCCGACGCGGGTTCGTTTTCCTCTGGTTTCCTGCGAGTCAGACTTCCGCACCCTGCCAGGCTGCGCGGGCGCCAGGTCAGGGCTGCTGCCCCGTGCACCCCGGGGACCCCGGGCAGCCCCCAGGTCCCCGCTGCCTGCTCCACGAGGCCGCACGGCGCCGCTGCGGGCCCAGGCTCGGCTCCCACGCGCGGCCCAGGCTCCGGGTCGCTGGGGGCACTGGCCGGGACCCTAATGCTGGGGCAGTGGCCTCTGGAGTCTAGCAGTGTGGGTTGCGGTAGCACCCTTTTCATTTCTAATCGCATTGATGTGGAGTTTCTCTTTCTTTTTTTTTTTGGTTAGTTAGACTAAGAGTTCATCAATCTTGTTTGCCCTCTCAAAGAACCAACTCTGATTCACTGATCTTTGGCAGGTTTTAGTCTTAGATGCGTTCATACCTGCTCAGATCTTCAGTTTCTTTCTTTTGTGTTTCAGATTTGCAACGCTCTGGTTTTTTAGGCACCATTAGGTTGTTTATTTGTCATTGCGCTGTTCTTGGATGTGTGCGCCCAGGGCTGTAAACTCCTCCCAGGACCTCTTTCCGTGTGTCCTGTGGGTCTTGTCACGTTGAGCTTCTGCTGTCATTTGATTCCAAGAACCCTTTCTTCTTCCATGGTTTCCTCTGCGACCCACTGATCACTCAGTGGTGCAATCTCCCTGTGTTCGTGTAATTTCTGTGCTTTATTTTGCTGTTGATTTCTAGCTTCACTCCACTGTGATCCAGTAGCATTTCAATTGCCTTGTGTTTATTTGGGCATGCTTTAGAGCCTAAAGGGTGGTCTGTTTTGGAAGAAGTGCTGTGTGCTGCTGAGGTGAATGTGTGCTCTGTTGTTGGGTGAAACACTCTGTGGGTATCTGCTAGGTCCACTGGGTCAAGGGTGTGATGTTTCTTTGTCAGTTTTTCTCTAGTTGACTGGATCATCAGAGTAGGATGTTGAAATCCCTTGCTGTGGTAATATCAGTGTCTCTGTCTTTTTATGTCCAGTCGTTCTTGTTTTATAAAGTTCACTGTGCCAACACTTTGTGCATACTTAGGAGTTTTTAATGGAATAATAAAATAAAAGCTTATTTTATTAGAATTAGGAATGTTCTTTCCCTCTGGGCAAACTGTCCAGATACAGAGAAAATCTAGGGATAGTTATTTCTAAAGCACAGATGCTCTACACACAGGATAATAGGGGTAAGAGCTTTTAGTCAGTTTACTGTTCTGACTGTATCACTAGCCCATCCTACCCCTCTCCAAGGATATGCAGTTAAAGAAATTTGTTAGATTATGTCATTTTCGACCTCATACTAAGTTGCAGTTGCTAATCATGGCTAAACCATTCACTGCACGGCAGATTCAGTCATAAGTCAGTCCATCTCAGATCTGCGGTATATGTGTGTATGTATAGGTGTGTGCATTTAAGGTATGTATCTTAACACACGTGAAGTGCATGGAATCGGAGACAGCAAATGATGCAGAATTTAGTTGGATGATGCTACTCGCTGCTCCATTTTACGTTATGGTTTGTGTACTGAAACTGCGGTCAGAATTTTACTGCAAATCACTGAACCAAAAACAACAACAACAACATGGTGAATGTTTAAATTTTTGGGCAAGTGATTACAGTAAAAGATAAAATCCCATTAATCTGCCTCAGAATTATCCTCCTTATTTGGAGCATACTTACTCCTTCTGTTTCCTGAGTGTCTTTAGTTGTGCTGCTGTAGCTGCCCTGATGCCCTGCATGGATTAAAACCATTTACTTTTCACGGGCATTTTGACCGTGGGGAAGAGGCAGACGAAGTTGCACGGTGTAGATCCAGTGTGTAAGGGTGGTGCAGTTCCACCACAGCGATGTCTGAACCTTCCTTTCTGTTGGATGAGTCTCAGCAGCAGCTAGTTACGCGAACATCGTTATCACGGCTCACAAAGACACCCAGAAAACAGCACTTCCAGAACTGCTTCTGAAAGTGGCAAGAGGGTAGGATAAGTGCTTAAAGTTATGTGGAGTATTTGATGGGGATTAATGGCAGTGCAACTTTTATTGTAATAAAGTTTTGAAATTTTTAAATACTTAAATAGTAAATTATGCATATCATTTTATTTGTAACTTGATGTGATAAGGGACATTGTTAAAGCAATCACTTAAAAAGTAGCAGCCAACAAACTAATATTTAAATTAGTATTTAAAATTAATTAAAAATCTAACAGAAGTGGTCTCTAAAGTAACTAAAATAATTGATAACAACTACCATTAATTCAAGCTCTACTTATTGAAAATATTTTGTCTCTGGGTGAAGGATTTGGAGATGATGGTGTGCAGTGCGTGTACCACTGTCACCCCTGACTGATGTGTTTTGAAATTTCGTTGTAGTTTTTTCCTTTTTCCTCCTTCTCCTCCTCTTCTTTTCTTTCTTTTTATTCTTGAATTAAAATGGATTTGAAAAAAGTATACAAAGAAAAAGTAAAATTAAAAAAAGATTTATTTTGTAACATGGGTAACTTACACTGTACCTGCAGAGGTAGAATAAAGGCATAAATTTAGACACTAAATAAGATTTCTGGGAGCCTCTAAAATTATTTTTTAAAACTTTAGAGTTAATTGACTACCTGAAAAATGGATTAACTGTAAATTTCTTTGAGTTTGCTCATACATGACCTTCTTAGAAGTAATGTGTGTGAATTAGCTAGCAAAACTCGGTCAAATAGCTGGGCATGGTGAGGCGAGCCTGTAATCTCAGAACTCTGGAGGCTGAGGCAGGAGGATCCTTGCAAGTTTGAGACCAGCCTGGGCTACAAACTGAGTTCAAGACCAGCCTGAACAGCGTAGTGAGACCCTGTCTCAAAAAGACAAAAGAAAAAAATCAGATCAATTAAATATTTTTGAAGTACTTTACTTCCCACATAGTGTGCTGATTTGAAACAGCTGTTCCAGAGATTTACCTGAATTTGTATTAAAATCTCAAACTTTGAGAGAAAGGCATGTTTCTGAAAATAAGGCTTTTTCTACAATGTGCCTACAAATAGAAAACAAATCTTTGGATTTAATTTTAAGTGGAAGAGAAGATATTGCACAAAGAAACGCTAAGTATCCAAAGCAGTTAAAAGGCGCTGAGTAATCTGTGGGAAACTGCCTGCCTCAGGGCAGCAGAGCTGGGCAGTGCAGCTGGTCCAGCCTCCCTTGTACAGGGCTCCGCCCTCCTGTGCCATGACTGGACCATCTGGAGAAGGTGCGGCTGGAGAGGTGACACTCAGCCACGGCTGCTGTGAGTAGAAAGAAGTCACTTGGGAGAGACACTGGCAGTCCCCTGCCTGCCTCCTGGCTTTACCAGATGAGGCAGGCAACACGTTTGCATTTCCAGACTCCTAACCATCTCTTAGGCCAGGACAAATTCCAGATTTCAGTGTTCATTGCCTACTAACCCTAGTGCAAAGGGTTTCAGAGATGTAAACTTGAAAAAAAATGCCCATCAAATTCTCAAAGGCAACTTGGAAATGTGTGATGCTTTGCTGTCTGATTTCCTTTATACCATGTGTCAGGCAACTCAGATTATATGTTGACTGAATACACAATTCCTTACAATTCTATCTAAAAATAGACCAAACTTCAATGAGAAAGTCACAGAAGCCCTTGAGCACACAAGGCCGTAACACAGTGTGAAGCGTTTCTTGAGAGGGAAGGTGCCCAGTGCCTGGTTGGGAGGAACCTGGACGAGCCATCCTGTGGTGCCCCACTCCTCCCCGGGGATGACAGGCCAAGGCTGGTATTTTGAAAAATCTCTATGAAGCTCACATACAAAGAAACTGCATTCTCGGCTTGTGACTGAGATTGTTGCAGAAAAACCAGTATCAAACCAAAGGAAGACTCTTTGCATTGAGGAGTCTAGAAGGCAACATTTATTGACCTGGTACTGTCAGGCTGGGGGAGTATACCTTAGTGCAAATCACCAGCCCTGAGTCATCTTAAGAGTTCAACTTAAGCACAGTTTGCAAACAAGAAGTACAAGGCTAATGGCAGGTTATTCCATGACTGGTTACATGGATTAAGTCACACACTGTCAGGCAAGCTAGTTCTAAATAGATTTACATAAAAGAAATTGCTTCCCCTAATGTAGGCGCATCCTGGAGACGAGGGGAGGGTTTGAGCAAAGTTAAACATGTCCTCGACTGGGCCACTCTGTCCCACACAAAGTCCTTGCTGGAAACAAGGCACACGCTTCTGACTCAGGAAATACACAGGTGGACTGGGTCAAGCTGACCCAGCGCACTATTAGAGAGGAGCAGCGGACACAGACACCAAGGCCGACTGAATACTCAGGGCGATCGCACAGCCAGCAGCAGGAGCGTGCCGCAGGCCCCAGCTGACTTCTAACTTCTGCTGTGACACAGTTCCCTGCTCTGTGGCCGTGCCCTGCCATGGAGCAGTGAAGGCTGTACCTTTCAAGTATAAACATGGTGTGTTCCATTCCCCAGTCGGAGCAACAGACAGAGCTGTCTGGGCAAATCCTGGAAGCTGACAGAAGCCTGCCAGAGACAGAGGAGTCCTGATCCAGGCGAGGCGAAAGGTATGACGGGCGGGGAGTGGGAGGGTTCTGGGTTAGAGTCACACCAAAGAGGTATGACATCGCTTCTGTTGTGTGCATTAGGAGGCAGCAGGTTCCCAGTGGAGCAGCCGGAAGACAGCGAGGTAACAGGGCCGGCCACTAAGAGATGTCCCCAAACATGCTTCGGGGGCTCCCCGGAAGCTGGTTAGAAGCACTCGTGACAGCAGGCAGGTTTCCAGATGAACATGAAAACTTCTTCCTTTCCTTTTTTCCTTCTCTCTAAAGCCTTTTATCTAAGGGCAAATAGAGACTGCCCATGGATTAAGTAAATCAGCGTTACTTACTTCTGGCTCAGCAGAGTGTCGGGACGAGTAATACAGCTGGAGAGAAGGGGTATTTGGAGCCTGCAGTGTCCTGTTTAGCTTACAGTTGGTGTGCATGGAAACTGTGGTTATGTCACTTCTGCTACAGTTCTGTATCTGAATGTGACATGTTTTATTACAGAAGCGGCCAATCTGTTTAAATTCCATGCACACACTTAGATTCTAGTCCTTCCTCCTCAAGATAAGTTAAGTTTTTAATATTAAAGGAACTTTTTATATGTCAGTGTCACATAAGAAATGTAAGCATGTTACCCTAGCTTAAAAAACACAACTAATGCATTTTCATAGGGAAACCGTCCCCTCATCCCGCCCCTGCCCGGCCCCACTGCCCTCATGAATTGAGACACTGAGGAATAACCGCAGAACACAGTCTGCAAAGTCCTTCATCCAAGTGCCTACATGATGATTGGGTTAATATTGTCTTCTTACAAAACCTCTTTTCTATTTAAAAAACAAAATGAAATTTGTAACCTTGACCGCTTAATACAAAAAACTTCAGCATAGAAGTTCAATATATTGAAAAAGGCTTTCTCCTCCCTCACAGCACCGTCATACAGAGCGGAGAACAGTCAGGAGCAGATTGCTAACCGAGAGGGAGCAATGTTCAGTTTATACCCAGACACATAGTCCTTTATTCACCCCTTCTCATAAGAACTTAAAACACAGCAGACATGTACACACTTACAAAAAAAAAAAGCCAAAAACTTTGAGGGACCCTCTTCAAACAGCACAGTGAGTTCAGTGTCAGTAATTCACATGAGACAAACTGTAGATATGACTTCTTTTACAAAACTTTCAGTGTCAAAAAGGAAGTTAAAGGCCGGGTGCTCAGTGACATAAGTACCTGCCTGGCAAGTGTGAGGTAGTTAGTTCGATTTCCAGTTAAAAAAAAAGCCATCAGATTTGCAGCTTAAAAATTCACTCAAAGGAAAAAGGAAACTGAAAACTATTCTGTGCTTCTGAGCAGGCTCCGCACTGTATATGGGTGAGGGTTACCACACCTCCTCGCCTGAGGGAGACAGCGGCCTTGAGAAGCTCACCAGCTGCACAGCTTCCAGATGGTTCCTCCTCCTCCTCCTCCTCTTAGCTATGGTTGTTTTAAAGGCTGTGCTTCCTTGTGCAACCTCCTCTCCCTGGGAATTTCTCAGTATACCCTTCACTTCCTCACCAGTGCCCCAGTGCTGGCTCTCCCAGAGGAGGTCTGTGGGAAGCCGGGCGTGACACCGGGCGTCTGCAGCCCACATCCTAACCGGGCCTGCCTTCAGCTCGCACCTCGAGGTGCATTTGTAACGCGCTGCTGTGTCCCCAGTTTTTCTGATCATCTCCCGGCCTCCCGTTGGTCGATTCTGTTCAGAAGTGTTCTTTAAGCCAGTCAACTTCCCGTCCACGTCTGTCTCCTCCATGCGCACGTTCCCGGGCCGAGGCAGACGGAGACGCCAACGCGCTGCGCGCCTGACTCCTCCAGGGCAGCTCTCTCTGCTTCTCTCTCTGCTTGGCTCCAGAGTTCCCTGTGAGCACCGATTTCCGTGTCCAGGGCTAGTTTCACATCGAGAGGCTGTTGCTGCATCTGGTCCCTTCGTTCCTCTCTCCCTCTCAGTCAGCACGCGGCCGAAGTTCTCTTTCTGTAACCAGCGAGTCCTCCAGCTCCCGCACCCTTTCCAAACGTGCTCTGCACTTTCTGCAGCTCAGGAAGCTGAGGTGAGCGGCCCTGGGTTCTCGCCCGACTTCCGCCAGTTCTCCGGACCGCCGACAGCCGAAGCGTTCGTGGGAGGCCGGAGGACGCCTGGCTCCCTCGGGCTGCTCGGCTGCTCCTCGTCCAGCCTCCCTGGGGCGCCGCGCTGCTCCCACCGCTGCGGGCCCGAGCCAGGGGCTCCGCGCTCAGTCTGCGCCCCAGTCCACCGCCACCCTGCGCGGTTTACGCTTCCTTCTTCCTTCCTTCCTTCCTTCCTTCCTTCCTTCCTTCCTTCCTTCCTTCCTTCCTCCTTCCTTCCTTCCTTTCTTCTTCCTTCCTTCCTCCTTCCTTCCTTCCTCCTTCCCTCCTTCCTTCCTCCTTCCTTCCGGTCTCACTGTTCTCTTCGTACCTGTTTTTAGGAAACCCCGAGGCCTCGGCCAGGCCCCGGCGACGGTCTCCGAGTGGCTCTAAGCAACCTTCATCTGCCAGCTGGTCTGGGCGGCAGCTGAGGAGGCCGCGCACTGGGCGGCGCCCCCGGGCTCCTCCGGACGCGTCCTGCTCACCGCGCAGTCGCCGGGTCGGCCTCAGAGCTCGGCGCCGCCTCACAGTCCGGAAGGTTGATCTGGGCGCCGTGAAGCTCGGAGTCGTTCTCGGCGTAGCCGAGCCGCAGCGGGCCGCGCGGGGCCTCGGCCTTGCGCTCCGGGCCAGCGCCGTGCGTGGGCCGCCCTGGAGCCCCGCCGGCCCCTCGCGCCCGGTCGCCTGCAGCTGCAGCGCGCGGTCCCCGTGTCAGGCCGAGCGCCTCGCGCATGGACGCGGCCAGCTCGCGAGCTCCTCCCTGCTGCACCGCGACAGCCGCGCGGGGCACCGGGTCGCGGTCGCCATTCCGACGGCGCGAGGGACGCGGAGGGGCTGGGGCGCCGCCTCCCGTTACGGTTCCCGGGTCTGCTCACGCTGTGTTCCTCCGCGTGCTTCCTTTCCTTTCCACGCGCACAGCGGGGATCTACCGGGGCGTCGGGCGGTACCGAGGCCCCTGCCGCGCGGGCTCCCTGCGGGACCGGGGAGCGAGCGCTGCGCTCACCGCCTACACGCGTCAAGGCGCAAGTGGTGCGTTTCACCCACATTAGGCACCGTGTTCATTTCTGAGTATAATTTGTCTTATTAAATGTTTTCTTTTTATTTTTCTTGAGAATTAGCACAATGCAGTACACAAACACGTGAAAATCCCCTGCTAAGGCTTTGGGAGGAGGTGGAAAGTGCGTCATCAGGTGACTCTGCCACCGAGGATGACTTGGGTCACCGGAGCCACAGGAGGGAGCGAGACTGAGGGGAAGAGGAGCGGCAGGCTGACACCGCGATTGGGACGAGGAGCAACGCAGTGAGGTGAGTAAACATCCGACTAGGCAGAGCCTGTGGCGCCATCACCTACACCGGAACCATCCCTCCCACCTGAGAACTAGGCCGGGAATGTGATTAGGTTCTCACCAGCGGTGAAACCTACCGGACGGAAGCCAACGCTGTGCGGCTGAAATTCTCTGTAACCGGGGGATACACTAGGAGATGTTTCGAAATACGCAAATAATTGAGTACAAGTAAAACATTCTGTACGCACCAGTAGTAATACTCAAAAATATACGCATCTGACACCTCACCACCTGCACCCAAAGCCTTCCCAGCAGGACTTTTCACTCTAATCTTCAGAATCCAGAGGATTTAGGGAGAAGTGACAGTTGTGGTGCTGAGATTTTTTAGAACAATAATGACACTCAAGAGATTTGGGCTTCTTCAGAATTGCCTACATTTGGACAGGAAGAGCAGCCCTCTCCCCCCTCCCAGTTGTGCCAGGAGAAACAGCGCCAGGCACAGAGCCACGCTGAGGTGGGGGGTCTGGGGTGAGATCCCCTCCCCAGCCCTCACCAGAGCCCCTGGGGGCCAGCTCCCCCCCAGCAGAGAGGGGCGGGGGGGGGGCCCAGGGCGCTGCTGCTGCCCCTCCCCTCCCGCCTGTCCCTGTGCCCTTGCCCTCCTGAGGTCTGGCCTCTTGAAGGCCCTGCTGGGTCACAGGCCTGTGCAGCCAAGGCAGACATAGCTTCCCTGTTTTTAAAGTTCACCGTGAACTTCAAACATTCAAACACCAAGAAGTTCAAACATTCACTGTGGTCTGTGCCTGCCCCTCGTACCCCGTTATGGAGGCTTCAAGTTCTAGTTCTAAAATATGTGCAGCGTCCTGTGGAATAAACAGTATCATTCTGGTCCCCATAAAATGCTTCAAAAAAGAAGTCTGCCAAGCAGGGTGTGGTGGCACATACCTGCGATCCCAGCACTTGGGAGGCTGAGACAGGAGGATCACCAGCTCCTGCCTTGTGTCTCGGTCCCTCTCTGCCTGCAATGTGCACAGCGTGAGCAGAGGTGGGGCCGGATCCCGAGCTGCAATTCCTCCTTCGCAAGATGCGGCACCTGGGCCTCAGGAAAGATAGACCGGCTTTAGGCCTGCCATGGCCGCCAGGATCGTGAGTGGACACTGTGCCATCTGTGGAGGGTCACAAACCAGGCTATCCCTCCCGGTTTCTGCAGGGAGAGAGAGGACAGCACCAGTGCAGCCAAGTCGCTGTCAGACCTCACCGTTTTCTAGAGCAGAGACAGGAGCTGCCTCCGCTGCCCCTGCCCCCCAGTCTCCCAAGAAAGCGTCCCGCGTGTGAGCCCTAAGAACACAGAGTGGCCCCTGGCTGGGTGCCATCCGTCCACACCAGGCTAAGCCCACTGCCCCAAGCTCCAGGATGGGGCAGGTGTCCCCAGCTGCTGTCCAGGGCCTCTCCTCCCACCCACGGCTTTCCTGGGCAGCAAGCGCCTGGGCCTGAGCAGGAGACATGGCATCACAGCAGCACTCAGAAGGCCACGGGTGAGGTCAGGTCTCCTGGGAGTGGCCGGTTCCTGCCAGCACTGGGGAGCCCCTGGGAGTCCAGCCGCCCAGTGGCCCTTGCCTGTGGATGTTAGGTTAGGGTCAGGCTGGGTTGGGAGCTGTGAAGGTGGAGGTGCAGGTGCAGGCATGTTTGCTGGCTCTGGGCTTGATGCTGAGACCCAAGGAGGTACGTCCCAGACAGGACAGGGGACAGCAGACACCGTGGCACTGGGGGTCTCAGGTCTGGGAGAGAGGTGGGGTAACCCCAAGGTACCCCAGGTACTCACAGGGAGTGAGTCTTTGTTCCACTCTCTTTTAGTCTTCTGGAAGCCACTTGAGAGCTGTGTCCGAGAGTGGGAGACACAATGGGAGGGACACAGCCAAGTGAGCTGTGAGGAGAGGCTGAGACTGCCCAGGCCTCTGCTCATTGTGTCCAGGCTGGGCCGTCCTGAGGGTCCCCTGGTGAGGTTTCATCCTCTGAGGGTCCCCCGTGAGGTCCTGACCCTGTTTGCTTCTGTGGCTGAGGAGGTGGAGGATGTGGCAGGAGCCAGGAATTCTGGGTCCACACCTCCTCCTCCTCCTCAGGCTCTGGTCTTCCCTGGGGTCCGCCCTGCCTCTGCTTCCTCCTGCTGCCTGGGCTGCCTGGCCCTCGCCTCCTTGCTCTCTGGGCCTGACCCCAACCCTCCTGTCCCCTCTGTTTCTTTCCTACCTTCCCTGGAATGGAGAAATGGCCTGCCAGGGCTCTTTGTGTGGGCAGGGTGACTGTACCCTGGGCAGGCTCCTTCCTGGCCTCTGTTGCCCCTGTTGGGGGCAACCTTGTCTTTGGAACCCACACATGGGCAAGAAACTCAAATACTGTGAGACCTGAGCAGTGACCCCCATGAACTCCTCCCCCTGGAAGTTGCAGGACGGGTCTAGAAACAAGAGAGCAAAGGGCTGGGACCTGGGATCTGTGCCTTGTGCATCATCCCGGAGAGGCTGACGACTGGGCAGCACAGCAGGACAGCGCGGGTGGGGTGGTGGGGCTGGCAGGAGAGCGAGGAGCCCGCACTGTGGGAAGATGCCAGTCCTGAGTGAGAAGGTGTGGGTTTACTCAGCTGCAGGAGAGCTGCAGGGTGCCTTTGCTGGAGTCAAAGAAGATGGAAAAGTAGAAAGGAAAACTCCAGGAAATTAAGAGCTCCATGGAGAGCATCGCCAGGTACAAAAGGAGTGAAGGACGAGGGAGGCAGACGGGGGCTCAGTGCCACCCCCGCGGGTCAGTCACTGCCAGCCCAGGGCAGCTGTCACCACCTACTCTTAAGTCGGGAAGCAAAGCGTTCCAAGAGCTTGGAAAGTCAGATACAAAATGTAGCACTGCAGCTCCTGAAGTAGCCACTCTCCAGGGGCTTGGAGCCACCCCTAAGGAAGGGCTTTGTTTAGAAATTGTATATATGACTGTCTGTTTATGATTCAGCCATAAGAAAAATAAAACTCTGATCTGCAGCAAACTGGGCGGACATGGAACACGTTATGTTGGGTGAAATGAGGAGACAGCTAGGGCAAGTTCTGGGTCTTCTCCACGTATGCGGCATTTTTAAAAGTCCACCAGAACGCAGAATGGTGATTACTAGAGGTCGGGGAGAGAGGAGGATAAAGGAGGCTGATCCGACCTGTGCTGCGGGACGTGTGTGTTGAAATATCAGAATGAATGACTTCCATGCTTATGTGCAATTAATACACATCAATGAAATTTTAAAAAAGTTACACCAACATCAAAAACAAAACATAAACTAAGAATTTGGAAGCTGTTGTTTACTGGAGAGGAATAGCTGAGAGGGGGTGGTGAAAAGCTGTTTTCCAACTTACAGAAAGGCAGTGAAACCAGACAGTAGTCCACGCCTGTCAGCCCAGCACTCAGGGAGGCTGAGGCAGGAGGATGGCAAATTGGAGTTCAGTCTGGATAAGACAGTGACTTGGCAAGACCCTGCATCAAAATAAAAACGCTGGGGAGGTAGCTCAGTACAAAGGTTCTGGGTTCAAACCCCAGTACTGTGGGGGGCAAAAAAACCCCACCAAAAAAGCACCAACCAAAGGGGAAGGAAGCGAGGAAGTGCGCTGCCCAGGAGCCAGTGTCACTGGGAGAACAGGATCCACAGCTGGGTCGGGGTCCCAGGGTCTGGCCTGGGGCTGCGGCCACTCACAGCCAGGACGAGCTGCAGCTGAGTCCTGTGGGTGAGCGGGGCGGGGATGGACCTCCCCTGGCCCCAGCAGCCTGCTACTCTTCTGTACCAGACGTGCTTATCAGGTCACCTTTATTGTCACCTTTGCAATGTGCAGCAATGAATACACCTGTGCTACACACCACACACATGGTAGGCTTCCTGTCCCCCCCCAGCACCCCAGGCCCCTCCCACCCATGGGGTGTCCCCCTCCCTGCTCCTGTCATCTCCCTTTTCTTTTGCCATCTGAAGTGTTTGTACTTTAAGTTTTTTTTTTTTTTTTTGGTACCGGAGATCAAACTCATGACCTCGTGCTTGCCAGGCAGGCGCTTAAGCCACTGAGCTAAATCCCCGGCCCTAAGTTTTTTTTTTTAAGAGAATAAAACCAAACAAAATAGAGCTGGGCATGGTGGCACACTCCTGTAATCCCAGCACTCAGGAGGCTGAGGCAGGTGGATTGTTGCAAATTCAAGACCATCCTGGGCTACAAAGTGAGCTCAAGGCCAGCCTGAACTGCATAGCAAGACCCTGTCTCAAAAAGCAACAAAACAAAACAGAATAAAGCCAGTCAAAACAAAACAGTGAAAGTGATGCAGGATTTCAAAAAAATCAACAATGGTTATCATAATGCCTCTTGTTATCTTCAAAATTTCTGCCCATACCATCAGACATAATAAAATCAAACAAAACAGAATGAAACTAATCAAAACAACATTGAAGAAAACAAAAACAATAAAATGGAACAAAACAAAACAGTGAGAACAATACTGGATTTCCAAAGCAAGACAGAAGGAGAGCCCCCACAGTTGCTATACTGCATGTTGTCACCCCTTAAATAAATGTTCAGACCACCAGCTCTAGGCCTGCAAAGTCGATCAAGGAATACAGGCGCTAAGCTGTTATTGTACCTCAGTTGCTGACAGCTCAGCCCGCCTTGGTCTGGATCAGCCTCTGCTTACCACAGTGGGGGGGGGTTCTTGTTCCCGTAGTCTGCTGGCTCACGGAAAGGGTGGGCTGGCTTCTGGTTTCTCCTCTGAGACCCCGCGTGGCTGCTGCTGGCTCACGGGAAGGCCCAACAAATACATTCTGCTGTTTCTCTCTCTTGCATGAATGCTCGCGTTGGCAGTTTCACCTCTGTACTGACGTGGTAACTATTCTCTAGTAAACATGAAAGGAGGACACTTCGGGTTCCTGACTGATGAGAAGCCCATGTGACCTTCTGTGAGTGAGTCATCACTCAAGCTTCTTCCCAGGGCTGCAGGACAAATGCTCCACACTCGTCCCTTTCCCAGGGCTCCACTCCCTGCACCTCGCCACCTTCCCTCTGGCATGTTCTGCACAGGCCAGGCCTCCTTGGCTCCAGAGGGGAGGTGGGCGTCACCATGGCCTGGGCAGATAGCTCCTGCTGGAACCTCCCTGGCCGGGAGAGCGCTCAGGGACAGGATCAGTCCTGACGGCATCGCTGAGGGGAGGAAGGAAGAGTCAGAATCAGGAAACTTCTTCTCATTTCAGAGAAGACAGAATGAGAAAACAGGGAACTGAAGAAGCCAGGCCCAACTGCACAAGTGTGTTAGCTGAGAATTCTGGGAGGCTGAGGCAGAAAGGTCACGAGTTAGAGGTCAGCCCGAGCAAGTTACTTGCTTAGACCCTGTCTCAGGCAAAATAAACTGAAAAGGCTGGGATGTAGCTTAGTGTGAAGCCCTTGATTTCCATTCTGAGAACCTAGATACCACAGAGGAGGAGAAGAGGTAGAGGGAGGAGAGGAGGAGGAGGAGACACAGAACAGAAAAGAGGAAAGATGGACAGTTGCCACACCTGGGGGCGATGCTCCCGGCTGCACCCAGGCCTTGCTGGGCAGTGGCAGTGAGGGAGACGGAAGGGACCAGGTGGAGACAGCCCCCCCCCCAGCCGGGTGTAGTCATCACTGAGTGGGTGAAGTCATCACTGAGTGGGTTTCCAGTGGGGGTGTGTATGCAGGGACTTCATAGCCTGAAACAGCTGGGGGTGGAGCCTGCAGTTGGTGCTGGGCGGGGCGTCTTCATCAGGTCATCACACAGGAGCCCCAGGAGCCTCGGACTCCAGTGCACCCGGTTTGCTGTCCTGTTTGAGACTCAGGGTCTCCAGAATGAGAGAGGGACACCCGGACCTGTGCCAAAACCAACCAACAGTCACTGTACCACAGAAGGGGCCAGCCCATGGGACTCGGCCTTGTAGAAGCCCTTTTCCCATCCTCACTGTGATCCAGGAATTTATATTTGTAATCCCATGGAAAAGTTATTGGAATTTCGGTGAATTAATTCCAATCTACCACCTCCAGTGTGATCCACAGTGAGAATAAAGACACTAAGACATATTTACAGTTAAGGGCAGCTGAGGGGTCCTGAGTCCGGTCCAGATGAGAGTTCACAGGACAGAGGCCACAGCCCAGGGCCTAACCTGGATTTTATTCATGCATTAGGAAGGGAGCGGCTGGGTGACTGTGAGAATGGCAGGAATTATGGGAGTGCTGTGGGCAGGGCCGGCTAGGAGGCCAGAAGGTTCCTTTGCAATACACAGAGGGAAAGGGATGCAGAGAGACCAATCTGCTTAGGAGGCTGTTGCTTCTCTCTGATGTGTAAGCTTTTGTGCCCTGGGAAGGCACAGCCTCTAACCTTGAGGCTCAAGCCCAGCTGACAGCCCTGAGCAGTGGCCCTACATCCCTCCTACTCAGCCATTTTGAGGAAGACATTGAGTTGGGAAACAACTGTCACCAGCTTCAAAGATCACACACCAGTGCCTCAGCGGCCCTAGTTACACTGCTCAGAGCCTGCTGGAGGGCGAAGGAAATGGCCCGGGCAGCTCTGTAGGTACCATGGAGACAGGGTCAGGTTTAGTCACAGTGGCGGTAACTGCTCTGTATTCAGGGAGAGCGTCCAGGTTGTCTTGCACAGGCCCCCGCCCATTTGGAAAAAGATGTTTGCATGCCCCGGGCCTGTGGGCACACTAGGGTCCCTGTGGGCCAGGTCCCAGAGACTGAGAACTCAGTCTGGTCCGGCTTTGACTCAGCCGTCTCCCCACACCCAGTAGAACACCCAGCTTGGACCCCAGTCCTCCTGCCAGGTTCAGATTCCTGGAGGACGCTGCTTCCTCAGCATGGTGAGACCCTGGCACAAGCTGGCCTGTGCTTCTACCTCGGAGCTTGAAAACTCTGAGCTTGAGAGGCTGATTTAGTGGCTTGGTGCAGGCCGCTGTCTCCAAGCTATGACTGGAGAGCATGGCCTTGCTGGTGCTAAGGCAGCGGTGTAGAAAGGGATGGAGAGGAGACCCTGGCCTCTGCAGTGCCGTCCTGGAGCTGGGCGCCCACACTGGCTCACGCAGTAAGTGCCCCTTCTCCCTCCACAAGCTGGGAAGTAGCCCAGTTTGCAGCCAAGTTTGGTGGTCAATGTTAGGTCTCTGAACTAGACCCCCGCCTAACTAGGAGAGAAAAAACTCTCCAAACAGATCTGTTATTCATTCTAGGGGAGCAGGGTGTTCATCATGAAGCCTGCAGCTTCCCCACACAGCTAGACCTGCAAAGAGCTGGTTCCACAAAAAATCAGGGGAGACACTATGCCTGCCAGCACCTCCTGCACCCAACACCATCACCTAGCCTTGGACCTCCTATTCAGAGACCCAAAATTTTGCACCCTCCTCAGCAGTGCCTCCCTCCCCTACCTAAACCCCTCTATAAAAACATGCCCTCACCCCTTGCTCAGTGCCAACGGCCTTTTTGCCCTTGGCCCAACTGTACCTGGCCGGCAATAAAGTCCTTGCACATTGCTTCAGCTTTGCCTGCCTCGGTTTAGCCTAGCAGTCAAGAGCTGCGCAGGACAGTGAGAGTCATCGAACCCTGAAAAACCGGGGATGCAGGACTTCAGGGTTGGGGCGCACAGGCTGGGAGACTGCGGTGCTCCTAGGCCAGGCCCCAAAGGAGTCTGCAGCTCGGTCTCTCAGCTCCTCTTCTCCGCAGTGGGGACTCGGGGCGCAGGAGTCTGCGGGGCGGGGAAGGGAGCCCGGGCGTCGCGCGGCCCCTGAAAAATCCTGGGGAAAAAGCGTGATTCTCCCCGGGGCGTGGACCGTCCACCTGCGGCCCCGAGAGTCCCTGGCGGGGCCAACAGCCTCTCTTCCCCGGGGCCCAGGGCCTCATCGTGTGAAGCGGGAGCCGCGGCGGGCCCCGCTCCCGGCCTCGGCCCCGTGCCCGCCGCAGGCGGAGGGGGACCCGGGTCGGGTCGGATCGGGCCAGGCGGCTCCGGCCTCGGCCTGGGCCTGGGCCCGGGCTCTGCTGCACAGCAGGCCCCGGGATGCGGCCCAGGGCCTCACACACAGATCCCGGCCGAGCCGGACTCGCGGCTCCAGGCGACGCCTCCGCGCGAGCACCGACCGGGCAGCGCCCCGGACCACCGCGGGCGGGCGCCCCGACACGGCGCGGACCTGCGTCCTCGGGAGCCGCGCGGGCCCGCCGCTCCCCGCCCGGAGCCGGTCTCCCGCCCCTGTACCCCAGCGCCCCGGAGCAGGGCCGCCCCGGGCGGGACCCCCCACCGGACGCCGCTCCTGGGGGCCGCGACCCTGTGCGCCGGGCGGGCGGGACCCGGGGCCCGGCAGGGGGCGCAGCGTGACTGCTCGCGCAGGCGCTGGGGCTTCACCGACACACACGGATCCGGAGGGGGCGGGAACACACGCATGCACCCCACAACCGCTCCCGCGCCTCCTCCGTGACCCCCCCCCCCCGGCGGAGCCGAGTCCGAGTCCCAGCTGTCTCGGGCCAGGCGGCCTCCGAGTCACCGTCTCGGCAGAATTCCGAGTCCTGTTCGCAGTCGCCAAATTCCCGCCGCGGTGCGCGGAGCTGTGCGCGGGCAGCACCGGGCCTGGAGCTCCTGCCGCCTCGGTGTGCGCGGCCCCGGCGGGCGGGCGCTCTTCAGCTCCGGGCCCGGTTCGGCCTTGGAGACCGGGTGGCCTCAGAGTGGCTCCTCCTTCTCCGAGGGGTCTGCGGGGCTCTCCCACCCTTTCTCCGTGTGATCCCCAAGAACCGCGCAGATCGTCTCCTCGGACGTGGAGAAAAGAAGCGCCTGTGCTGTCGCCACGGTCCTGAAGCCTCCCGTGGCAACCCGGACAGCAGCCTAGACAATGCAGGGAGGAGGAAGCGGGAGGGAGAGAGATCGGAGAGGGGGAGGAGGTAGAGGGAAGAGGAGGAGAGGTGGGGAGGGGGAGGAAAAGGGGAAGGGTAGGGGACTGGGAGGGGAGGAAGAGGAGGAGGCTTCCTGGGAGGGGGACTGTAGCTGTTGTGCTGGTACTATTGCTATATTGAACAAGAGCCACCCTCAGATTCTGGGTATTTGTTCAGCGCGACTTCAACCTCCCAGTGACCAGAAACTTGTCATGTTTTCTCAGTGGAAACTTTTTCATAGCCTACAAGTCTAACTCAACTCTTCCATCCCATTTTTCTGTTTCTTTTGTTAAACTCACCTTTAATATTTACAGTCAGAAGGCTGGGCATAGTGGCACACACTGTAATCCCAGTACTCAGGAGGCTGAGGCAGGAGGATCACTTTGTGTTTGAGGCCAGCTCGAGCTACATAGTGAGTTCAAAGCCAGCCTGAACTGCATAGTCTCTTTTTTTTTTTTTTTTTTTTTTTTGGTACCAGGGATCGAACTCACGACCTCACGCTTGCCAGGCAGGCGCTTAAGCCACTGAGCTAAATCCCCAGCCCCTTAAACTGCATAGTCTCAAAAAGACAACAAACAAACAACAACAACAAATACAAAGCAATTTAAATAGTACCCTGTATGCTATTGGGTCACAGTGGAGTGAAGCTAGAAATCAACAGCAAAGTAAAACACAGGAAGTACGCAAACACATGGAGATCACACCGCTGCGTGATCAGTGGGTCCGAGAAGAAATTATGAAGTAAGAGTTCCTGGGATCAAACGACAGCAGAAGCTCAATGTAACAAAACCTACAGGACACAGGGACAGAGGTCCCTGCTCCAGTTAACAGCACACGCACTGAGAGGCCCAGGCAAGGAGTTCACATCAGAGAACGGAGCAGTGACAAATGAACAGCCTAATGGTGCATCTCAAAGTCCTAGGAAGACAAGAGCATCCCAGATCTGAAATTAATAGACAGAAATTACAAA
>PVJX010024652.1:0-27800 GCA_004027295.1 Dolichotis patagonum
GAATTCTTTCACTAAATGCATGGCTTTATACTATTGTGTTATGTTTGATATTATTGTAATTGAAACTATGCTCAACTATAGCAGAGTTAGAGATATGGTGTTAGATAATGTTGATGTCCAGTTGACTTAATGTAAAGTACTGTGTTGCCTATGTTGTCCTCTTCTGATCTGCTCTATACTACCCCCTTTTGTTTTATTCTCTTTTAAATAAAAAAAAAGAAATATAAGTGGTAAATGAGGAGGAGAGTGTTTGAAGAGAGGGGAGGGGAATGGGGAAAAAAAAGGAAACAAGATATATCATGTACAAGTACAAATTCCCTGTAAGTGTGGTCATTATGTATATCTAAATTGTACCAATAAACTTAATAATTTAAAAAAAAAGAGAAGGGGCCTTATCTTATGTTTGGAAAGTTAATTTTTTTTTTTTTTTTTTTTTTTTTTTTTGGTACCGGGGATCAAACTCACAACCTCATGCTTGCCAGGCAGACGCTTAGGCCACTGAGCTAAATCCCTGGCCCTGGAAAGTTAATTTTAATAGTATCTAATCTGGGAAACAGCCTCAACGTCAACCAGCAGATGAGTGAACAAAGGAAATATGTTAATATACCCACAATGCAGTACTACCCTGGCAGGAAGAAGCGTATCCTTGAGGTATTTGTGGGTAAATAGATGCATCCTGAGGCCATAATGACACATAAAGTAAGTCAGACTTTCAAGCTTAGATGCCATATGGTCTCACTGATAAGAGAACCCCAGTATAGAAATAGATAGCTATGTGAGGAGTAGACAGCTGACAATAGTTGGATGAATCTGTGGCATATGGAAACGGCACCAGAGGATGAGGAGTGGGAGACTAATCCACAAACAAGTGGAGTGTGCACACACCGGGATTCTTCATGGGTATGGTCATTCTGCATGCAGGATGCTGCATAATATGAAACATATGTATGTTGCATAATATGTAGAGAATATATATTAATATATAATTAACTATATGTTACATAATATGTAATTATCTATACTATAATTATAATAATGTTGGTATTGCAATATACTATAAATGACATATAATATACATCATATAATTATATAACATATGGTACTATATGATATAATAGATAATAGATATATTACAATACAATATAATAATGTATAACATATAGTATAATATATTACATTATAATGTATAATATACATTATTATATTGTATTATATAATATGAGTAACTTACTTATATTATACTATATATTATAGAAGGGTCCAAAATATGCAGGGAAAGGGAGGGATGGAAACAGGGGGGTTTAAAAATGGAATTGACAAATGTTGAGTACATGTATCAACTTTCCCATGGTGAATATAATCCAGATGTCCTACAAACATGTACCACTAACATTTACTCTGATTTAGAAAGTTAACTTTGGTAGCTTACTGAGAACTTAAGCTGGCTAGGGTTGGAAATTTTTAAAAGAACATTAGATAAAAGACCTTTTCAACTGTAAATCAAATATGATGATTACCAAAGAAGACAGCTGGGAACTGTATGCCAGGTCACACCAATGTCTTAAGGAAGCAGCACAACCTTCCTGAGGGAGAGTTCTCCCTTCTACTTAAAGAGTACTCATGTCAGAAGATGCTCAGCTTAGAAAGGCTGTGAATTTGCTATGGGTATGATACACTCTTTATGAATAAAATTCAGTAAAACATTTAATGGGTACAGAGAAGTCACAGAAAATATTTGGAAAGAAAATCCTGGAAAAATAATCATAATATAGTAGCAGTTCCCTTTAAGGAATGGGTAACTACAGTGATTTTCTTGGCACTTGTTTAAATCTGTAAATTTGTCTCCTTTCCCTTAGCATCTTTCAGGTGAATGATTGTCATATTCAAACAAGAGAAGCTGATTAACACCTAGAAACATGAAGAGAGCTATGTGTCAAATTAATAATCAGTATTGTAGTTCTGAGTAGATTATGGTTTCATGATTATTATGGGAAAATGAGAACACTTTGCAGCTGTATGTTCACAACAATATCAATATTTACCTTTGAATGGTGAGATTACTTGTTTATTTTCACCTTTAGATTTTCTAAAGTTTTATAATATGCAGGATACTATTTTTACAACATATGAAGTGCTATTAAAATTTCTATTTTATTAATACAAGTTGTAATATAATTTGAGTTTAAAAATGAATATAAAATTATATAAAGGCTTTTTGCCAGGATCTGGGGATTTACTCAGCGGCATAAGTATCTGCCTGGCAAGCGCTAGGTCGTGAGTTCCATGCATGGCCCAAAAGAAAAAAAAAAGGCTTTTTGCCTTAAAGATCAAGACTTATGCATTAATAATGGTTAATTTAAAATAAAAATTGTAACAAATTTTTGTATTAAAAAACTGCATATGTATTCTATTGCAAAATAAACTTTAACATTGGTGAAGAACAAATTGATAAATATGCTTTTGTAACAATGATCATGGATTATTTGATAATATTTTATGTGTAATTCAGATTTAGCAGTTATAACTAAAAATGGCATTAGGGTTCTGGAGGGTTTTTTTAAGAGAAGGAATTACTTCCAAGTCTGTGGAGTATTATGATGATAAGTTAATAAATTCATGCTGAGTTGTGAATAAACTCAAATATACTTGATTGTTCATAACTATTAGATTCACAATCATCACACAGTCCAGTAAGCTTTTTGAGTCATCATGCACACATTTTAATCTGAACTGGGAATGTTAATTGGTTTGGCCAAATTATGAATGCTCCATTACAGAACAGAAGGAAGACTTGACTAGAGATATCTAAGCTTTATTGAATGTAAATGACTTTTTACACAAAGTGTCCTTGAAGTTCTATTATATGTGTAATTTCTTGTATTTGCAATGTTTCTGAACATTTTCATTTAGGTCTAAACCAAGTGAAACATATACTTTTCCACTTTGCAGTCAGGATATTACATTTTACTCAAATGCTTTTACTTGCTCTGTAAGTTTAATTTGGGAATGTGCATTTTAATTTTAATAAGATACGCTTTTGATACTGTGATATGTTACATAGTCACATGCTCTTAACACTTACACAGCATGGTTGTGCTAGAGTTAGCAATACTTTTTCTTTTTTTTTTAAATCAAAAGACTCTGTAATACATATTCTAAATATAAAGACACATCTGAATTTTCCTAAGACAAAGCTGAAATTTCATAACCAGAAACGCATCATTCATAAGCTCTTAGTGGAAAGCCAGTACATTGTCTGTAGTCAACAACTGGAATTACTTTTCTTGTTGAGCTGGTTTTGAATGGGGAGAGGTATTTTGGCTGCATTTTTCAAATCAGACAATAATCTCATGAGGCTTTGAATGTAGACTCTCTGCTGTGATTGATATCTCACTGTGCCATTGCAATTTATTTAATTCTCAGAAGAAAGATACTGGCCTGAAACAAATTAGGTGTTTTCAAAAGCAGACATCTGTCAATGGTCTCTTCTAGAAGCTTGTTTAGTATTTTCTGATGTAATGGGGTTCCAGCTTCTTTTTTTAAAAATCTTATTTAAAGAGAAAAAACAAAAAAGAAAACACCCAAACAAAAGAGAAAAAGGGTAGCAACAATACAGAATTCCAAAGGCAAAAAATAAAAGAACCACAGCAAAACAAAAACAAAAACATTAAGAAATCGCCACTTGATAAGTTATATACTGTCATCCTTGGAAATAGTTGTTCAAGTTACGAAACTAAAGCATACAAAGTAGACATTCAAACAGTGAGACTGTTACCAGTTCTGCTTAACAATCTAACAAAAACAGTAATGTGGTCATCTATCTTACACACTTAAACATACATGCAGTTATATCCTTTAGAACACTTTCTCTCTCTCTCTCTCTCTCTCTCTCTCTCTCTCTCTCTCTCTCTTTCTCTCTCTCTCTGTCTCTCTCTCTCTCTCTCTCTCTCTATATATATATATATATATATATATTTCTTTTTTTTTCAAATTTTATTTTAAGGGGGTGAAATTAAATGCAAAAAAACAGAACAGAATGGGACATAAGAAAGCATAAATTTCAAAACTAGACAAACCGAGATCTTCACTATCTGTCATATTGTTTCCTATTTTCTTCCAAATGGTTGTCCATATCTTTGCATATGGGGAGCTCATACTAAATAACACATCAATCTTTTCACAAAATGTGTAGTTCACTGGCTCCCACTTGCTAAGGAGGGGGAGGGACATGGGACAGGGGACAGGACAACATGAGATGTTTCATTCTCAGCTTGCGCCTAGGCAGGCCCACATCCACCCCCCAGAGAGGGGAGGAACTCCTTGTCCTCCGGGCACCCCGAGTCAACCGCACTGTGAAGGTCCCAAGGCGCCAGGGTCTCTCTCCTTCAGGCTGCCGAAAGTTGGTCACACTTTCAGCCGCCCTTCAGAGAGGGGAGGAGCTCCGTATTCTCCCGGCACCCAGAGTCAGCTGCCAAGGTCCCTCCCCTGCAGGCCCCCAAAGTCCGCCATACTCACCTGCTATTTCTTTCTGATGAGTTGACCATTCCATTTCCAAAGTTCTGAAGTGACCAACAGACCACAGAAAGAATTCTCTTTAAGCTCCTGTTTGAAACCAGCAGCTACAGCGATCTGCTGGCCTTGCTTCAGGACCAGGGTTCCAGCTTTTTTATGGAGAAACCATGCTGCAATACAGTATGTGGTCAAACATAGGCTCAAGTAATATTTTGTTCTCATCGTGTATATTTATCTTGGTGTGTCTATGAAAATTTGTATTTTCAAAAAAAATAGAATAGCTCATGGTAAATGATAGTTTGACTTCTGTTTCAACATAGAGGCTCCAGGGAGAAGACAGAGAGACAAATGATGATAATGGTATGATTAGAGCTACTGAGAAAGGATTCATGTACTGTCAAACCAATATCAACAGGCAAATCCTGTTATTAAAGCCATTACAATGTGTCTACTTGACCTAGTAAATCCAGTTCTAAAAATGAATTTTAGTTTTTACCATGATATTTCTCATATGATTTTTGTGATAAAGCTCTTGATATAGTTCAATTTTATATAAAATGGTATATGAAACTATACTGCATATCTGTAAAAGTTGTATATACAATTAGTGAAATAAAGCCTTAAAGAAACAAACTGTCTGTGGCAAGAGGCATAGTAGTCTGTCATCCATACTGTGCACAAAAATCATACACTAAAGGAAGAAAAATACACATGGTTTAAATGAGCATCTACTTTTATAGCAGTATAGTGCGGAAAGCTATACAAGGTAACGCAACATTGGGAAAGCAGATACGGGAAGGTGATTAATTTTTGAAATAGATTGATTATTATTATTTCCACTTTATCAGTATTGTTCAGTTGAGAGTAAACATGAAATGATAGTACTCCAAATGAATTGGTAAATCTTTTTTAAAAAATCTAAATATAATTAAGAAAATAATTTAAAATATTTAAAAACCAATATTCATAAACTCATTTACTTCTTTATTTTAAAGAACTTTTTGCAAATTCATTAACACTTCAGCAAAACTGCTACCCATTCACTCAGAGCTGCTCTAGTTGGATGAAAATCTCTCTGATCTGATTGTTTTCCTCCACATGCTAAATTTAAATGGAGTGCACAGAAGTGCGCCTCCAAGACAGCAAAAAGTGTTCTTACCTAGAAGTGTGACCCGCAGAACAGACTCTAATCTCTCATCCGGTTCACAACCTGCTTTCCGGCGATGTCAGTGTAAGAATTTATGTTACATTTAAATGTCTGTAAAAAAGATGAAAAGAAAAATAATACTATATGGAAACGTTTTCTGATACTCAAATGTCACTATCTTAAATAAAATTTTAATTTGATTATATTCACGCAACACAGCTCTACTATTTAAGCTATGCATTTAAATGGGATTTAATACTTTTACAATGAATTGCGGCTTGTCCCTAGTTTCAAAACATTTTTATTACACCAAAGAATGCTTTGTGCTTGTCTTCTCTTTTTATTCTGGCAACCACTAGTCTACTCTGTGTTCTAATAACAATCATAATGGACAGTTCATAAATACAATTAAATTTAGAAATAGTAACACGAATCAATACACATCTACATTTAGACATTGAAACAATGGCATCATATATTGTTAAAATATGTTTTTATTTCAGTAATTACATATCTGAAGTGAGTCTCAAAAAAAATCTGTATGCACTATTAAGTACGTTTTCAAAAAATTGTCAAAGTTTAAATATTCAAAAGAATAATTCTGCCAAGAGTGAATTTTATTCCAAAGTGCACTCAACTGAGTACAAATGTGTATCTGTCTGCAATAGGATTGATAGCCATCTTAATTCTGGTGAGCTCCATTATATAATACATGTGATATTAAAGCAAATAATATTTCTTTTATCACAGAGCACACCTACAGGCCACCAAACCCACTGAAATTGCATAAAGAACTTAGTGCATTGTGATGCAAAAATAGAAGGTATTTAGGGTAAGTTCTTAAAGTTTTGTTTTACATAGATATTCTTTCACATGACTTCCACACTGCCATTGGGATTATTGTCATGGATATACAGATGACCTGGGATGAGTGTCAAGTCTTAGCGTCTTCTTGTTCCCCTTAGTACTGGCAATGCTGCTCTGAGCTATGGATTCCTGACATTCAAGAGGGTCACATTTTAGACTGGTCCATTATTTGACCTGTTGCTGAACTGAATGAAGTTGGGATAGTCAACACAGATATACACGAAGTGTATGATACAAGTTTATACTATATGCATATATATATATATATATATATATATATATATATATATATGCTGACATTTTCATTTTGGTGGTTTCTTTGACTTCACCCTGGTTTGTGATATGTTCTATTATATATCAGACAATGCTAACTTCTCTAGGTCCTTTTACCTATCTGGGTCATAGTTTTTTATTCGAACATTTTAGTAGCTAGCCTCATCTTCTGAATTAAAGATTTATATTGAGTTCAAAATTTTATAATAATTTTGTCTTCTTTATTAAAATAGAAATCCTGCAACTTAATTACTCAAAGGTTATAATTAATGAACTCAAATCAAATACCTGGTTTCTTCTACAAGTATTGTTTCCAAAAAGAGAACTTCTTAGAGGACACAAGAAGGGTTAAAAAATAAAAACAAATGTACGAGCTTTTAAAATACAACTATGACTAAATACAGTTTGGTAAATTGTACAGGCATGTACATAGTTTATATTTATGAATTATACTTTTATGCTGATTTCTTTAACATTATAAAATGTTTCCTTTTGAACAGTTTCTTGTTTCCTAATAGCTGTACATTTTTTTCTATTGTACATTTTGGATCTTGTTTACTTTTTCAGTTTCTCATACAAGGAAGACAATACAACAAGGAAAGAGAAACTGGGATGAGGAAAAGGAGAATAGAAGGAAAGGTAAAGGAAAAATACACACACACACACACACACACATATATATATTATAGTTAAGATAGTTATTCTACTAATTTCTATTAGCGTACTGAAAAGCAAGTTTTGTGCTTATATTATTTGATCAATTTTTCATGCCTATCTCTAATCTGAGCAACTACTTTGAAGATAACAATACCCAATGCATTAGGCTTTGCTTCCCACAATTTTGTTTTGAAATTTTTAACATTTTTATTGTTTTTTCTCTTTAAAGTAAAAAATATGTATATATATACAGGTAGAATAGATAGATACAGATAGATAGATGTAGATATAGATATAAAGAGACAGAAAGAATAGAATAGAATAGAATAGAATAGAATAGAATAGAATAGAATAGAATAGAATAGAATAGAGATAGGTACATAGATAGGTAAGTAGAGATAGATTGATAGATACAGATACATAGATGATAGATAGAGATAGTTGATTGATAGATAGATAGATAGAGATGATAGATAGATAGATAGATAGATAGATAATAGATAAATTATAGATAGGTAGGTAGTGGGCTGCTTCAGTGGATTGTCCTGGAGGGGCTGCAGGTGAGTTCTCCATGGTGCTCTGCCTGCCTATCACTGGGGGACAGGAATGTTTCTGTTTGTTTGCAGCATTTCCACTGAAGCCAGGTCCAGCCGAGGACGTGACAGCCGTCATAGTTCTCAGTGCCCTCCCCCGCGGGAACTTCTCTCCTGTGCCCAGTGACGGAGTGGACCCGCAGGACCCGCGGCCGGCTATCGCTGGAGAAAGGCTCCGTTCCTGCTGCTCACCAAAGTCTCTGCACAGCACTGAGAGTGATAGCAGAGGGACTCTTTGTGATTGATTTACTACTTAAAGTGACACCAAAGAGGCCGAGGACTCACTTGTAGCTTGTGGGCGAGCCCTTTTTCAGCATGTTACCGACCTGGGCTCCATCCCCCAGCACTGTTGAAACAAAGGTAAAATGCTTCTTAAAACCTAAAAAAAAAAAAAAAAAAAAAAAAAAAAGTAATAGAATAGAATAAAAAATATAAAATGTGAGGTTTGGGGGCAGGTACATGAAATGTACTCTTGTCAACCTGCTTCGATTCCTGTTGTCTAAAGGTATAGTCATTACTGCCAGCGCTTCTTAATGATGATTAATAATTAGGGTCTCATCTAGTAGTTCTCTTTCTAAAGACCTTTATCAACATTAACACTTCTGACCTTTATAATTGCAAGAATTAAAGTTAGAAATAGAAGGTTATTCATGTTCTATATGTTCAATTCCTGGAGCTTAAAATAATGTTTGCTTTTGCCACAGCATTCAGCAGGTTTACATGTCTCTCAGCAAATGTGACCGTAAAAGTGGCAGCATAGTGGGTATTAATTTGGTATCCACAACCCTTTTGGCAACAGTTAGAAGCTTCCGGTGTTTGCTTAATGCCCCTTGATGCAGCCATGTCATTGTAATTACAGATTTTGACTGAGCTACACGTACACTTGCACCTTCTTATTATAGAAAGCAAGGAAAACTGTAAGATTGTCTCCTTTTTCTTCTTTTGATACAAAATTTAATATGGTGGGTTTTGCACTTGTCACTCAAAGCTGACAAAGAATGACAGTGACGTGAAGCAATACTGAGAATGTTGAGTTGTAGCGCAGAACTAAAGTTATCTTTGGTACATAATCTACCAATTAGGCGTGTTGTCTACTGTTCATTTCTGGAAAGCCTGTGATCCGAGAAAAAACTTTCATGATATATATGCAGAAAGAAAAAAAAATTACTTTAGAAAAGTAGATATTGGAAAAAATACAGTCATGAAAAAAGGAATATAAATAAATTTGAAGTTATGAATAATGTAGAAATAAACAATAGACTTTTTTACACACATAGGCACAACAGATATGTGCATATGGAGGAAATACACAGTTATGTGGTTACAGAATAACAGCACCATGTTAAATGTTTATCATTTGGTATACTAAATTTTATTGTCAATCAAGAACAAAATGAAACTTCTTTTTCATTTTTCTAATTGTTTTATCTGCACACATCACAAACAAAATGAAAACAGATAGTGGAAAATGGGGCAGATGTGAGAGAAAAATCTCTTATTGTTTGAAGTGGAACCCTAATCATTTTAATGCTGACTTGAACAGCTGTGGTAGTTCTCATGCTTGATAATGATTGTGAGTCTCTAGGGAAGTTTCTAGAATACTGATGATTGTAGGCTAGATTGTGTGTCCACCCAGATACATGTGACTAGAAATCCTTTTATAATCCCATTATACTTTCCTCATTATACTTTTTGTTGGAATACTATTTCATGAAGGATACTAGTATATGACATGTTTATGAGTCTATAAAAACTCCACAGTAAAGATATATATATATATATAATTTTATGATTTTTATTTTGCCAATTTCATATATAAAAGTAAAATATATTTTGCTCCTTTAAATGAATTGATTGTAAAGCAAAAACTTCATGAAATATAATCCTGAGATATGACTTTTGCACATGAGAAAACTGGGGTTGGAAATATAGTTCAGTGGCACTGCACCTGTCTGGCAAGTATGAGGTCCTGAGTTCAATTCTTGGCACCCCCGAGATAAATAAAAATTAAAAAAAAATTAAAAAGCATTTAAGAAAACCAAAGTACCTAGAGTTTGTGTGATTTGCACAAAATATATCATATTCTGATTAAGGTGACTCTAGATGCTTATGAAAGTTTCGCTAATATCTGAATATCATGCTAATCATTGACTCAAGTACTATTTTTTATATTGCTAAGAAAGTTCTTTTTGAAAATCCACCAACAAACCCAATTTATGAAAAATGGCTAATGCTCAGTAACTACCAAAATATTTGAATAAACTTTTGTTTCAGAATGTCATAAAATTGCAAAAAATCTTCATAATTGTGTAAAATAAGAAATACACACAGCAAATATAAAGCATATTTTCCAGTGAATTATCTTTTGAACATTCTATCTTCCATTAGAATAATATATCTAAGGATATTATTATTCCTATAGGTACATATTTATAGGAATGTATTTTAAACTCATGTGATAATCTGGATGCAAAATATAAAAAATATTAACATAGGAACTGAACAGGAGGAGCAAATTTTAGTTGGGATTAAAATAAGTTATACAGAGTGAAAGAAATACTCACAAAAATTAAAATTTGTATATCAAATCAAAACAAGCATATTCAAAGAGATTTTCAAGGATTCTTAGAAAATGACAACAGCTAGGTTTATCTAATGGGAATAGTCCTTACAATTAGCTAAAATTTCCATAATTCTCAGTAGAATCAAAATTTAAACAACATAACAATTATTTATAAATCTATGAAGAAAATTTTGGAACAAATGACCAAAAGAGTTCCAAAATTAATATCAGATATCAAATATATGTCACTTTTATTTGTAAGTAGTGTGAATTTTTTTATAGATTTACTACGGTAAAAAACGGCGTGCCTCTGATACTGTATCTTTATTTATGTTAGTGTCATATGTTGCTATGCGACAAATATGATTATGCTTATCATGTCTTCTACACCTGGGATTCAGATTGAAGGAAAATCCCTAATTTTGCCTCTTGGAATTTATGCTCAGATATGGACATGTCATTCCTGTGCAAATTCTCTTTTCTAAAGCAATTTACAATTTTCAGTCCCACAGTCACTGTTATGAGTATTCTCTGCTCGTAGGAAGAGGCTTTGTACTTATAGCACTGGAAATGGCATGGATATTTCAAACAAATACAGTTACATATTGCACAAAAATGTTATGAAAGTATTCCCAAAAATTCTTAAATCTAAGAATAGATAAAAATAATCTAGGAATAGAGTATCCATTGATACTCTATTGAATGTTGCACAATACTACATAGTATTGTGGATGCTTCAAGTATCTCAATTTCCTAGAACACTTGGAAACCATTTGGATTTTTTTCTTTTGCAGAATTCATTATATTGTAGATGTAGATCATGTATGCAAACTATGTAAAGCCCAACAGTACTTGGAATTCAAATCAATGAGACTTACTTTAAAAAAATATGTGGGGATGGAAAGTTATGTTATTGTCAAGAAAGCTGAATAATGTAATTGTTGGGGTCAATTCTGAAAATGGATTAGGATGACTAGCCACAGAATTTATCTACAGTCTCAGACATAAAGAGTACAAGTTCAAGACTTACAAAAGCCAGTGAGTGAGAAATAAATGTCTGTATTTATCTAATGTGTATGTCTGTGCAGAAGGCTACAAGTTAAGTATTGGGAAATTTCCCTGAGTGAACACATCTAATAATGATATCAAGATTAATTTTCAGAACTGGGAGTTATATTAATTTCTGATATTCAGCCTCTTTAATCCCATATTTCAATGACTTTCATTGATATTCAAGGTACAATAGCTATTAAGAGCTATTATTAGCATCAAGCTTGGGATGTAAATGGTAGGGGAAGGGACAGTAAGGCTGCTCAGAAAAATTACAGTGAAATCTCACTTGCTACAGTGTATCTTGAAGCATTCATATTTTCTGATCATTTTACAGACTAAATGGTTTTAGAACTACAAAGAAAGTTTTCTTCCAAATGATAAAGTAATTGCATTTTCCAAGATTTAATTTGTGTATGTTTCTTTACTTTCGTGAAAAGAAACTGTGAAATTATGAAATGTAAATGTTTATCATAATATCTTGCTGTATGTGTTATGCAATTTTTAATTATTTTGCATTATGAATTTTTCAGGTAGATTGTATATGTGACTGTATATATGGTTATATGTATATTGAGGGAGTTATTTATGTTCTTAAGATTGTTCAATTGTAAAACTGAGAAAATGTCTCTGAAATAGTTGAGAATTTTTGAAATCCTAGTGAAAGAGCCACAGATGAGTTAATTGGAAAATCCATAGATACAATGAACAGCTTCAGATGCAATGGTATACTAGAAATTCAAAGGATGTTATGTTTTTATTGTATTGCACTTCGACACATGATTGTGTGTATTTATGGAGCAAAAGGAGCTGTTTTGATTCAGATAATGTCAAATAATGATCAATTATGTGTAATTAACATATCTATCACCTTAAACTTTTATTATTTATATATGCTTATTACATTCAATATCCTCTTTTTAACTATGCTGATATATACAATGTGTTATTATTAGCTATACTCACACTATTCTACCATAGAAAACCAGGATCATTCTTGCTGTCTTACTAACACTGCATGCATTGCCTACCTTCTCTCCACTTCCTTCTCCTCCACTGTCTCATCCCCTGGTAGCCGATATTTTACTCTCAACTTCTTTCAAGTCAACTTTTTAAAATTCCACATGCAATTAAATCATACACATTTCTCATTCTGCACCTAGTGTATTTACTTAGTACAATGTCATCTAGATTCATCCATGGCCTAGCAAATGACTGGACTTCATTCTTTTCTGTAGTTGATATACAAACACCATATTTTCTTTATTCACTTCTCAAAGAACTCTCACATTAATTCAACATCCTGAACATATATTTTTCAAAGAGAGAAAAAAATGAAAGTCCCAAAGATAAATGCAAAGGTGCTAAACATCACAAACCATTAGGAAAGTTGAAACCAAAGCATCATGAGTTATTATCTCATTTTAGAATATTTTTATCACAGAAAAAGCTTGCAGTAAATGCTGACAAAGATGTGGAAAATATGGTGTTTACACACTGTTGATGAGAGTATAAATTTATACTCTCTTTATGGAGATGGTATATATCTTTCAAAAATTGAAAAAAGAAAAAACTACCAGACATGGGATCCAGCAATTCTCTTTCTGGGTGTCACCAAAAGAAAATCCAATCAGAGTACTGAAGAGACACCTTCATCCTGTCATTACCAGTGTGCTCTTCATTTGTTATTCTTTATGTACTTTTTTATTTTCTATTCATTCTTTTTAGGTACAATAAGGAAGTAGATTCCAGACAGTCCTTGGTTTAATTGCTCCCTAAATTTCAGCCTTTAGGAAGCAGATCATTTCAGCCTTTAGGAAGCAGATCATTTTACTTTTTAAAACCTAGAAGAAAAACTCACTTGATTTGGGGTAATATATTCTTCCCAAGTATGTGTACACAGGAATATGTATTTTTGAGGGAAAAAAGATAATCAATGGCCTATCCACTTAAGCCATCAGAAATTCAAGAAGCCAGTTCCCTAAAGGAAAATATATTGACTGAGAAATAACTGTATTGATGATGCAAAAAATATATCCGAGATGATTAGAAGTTTCCCAGAGATTTTTCAACTGACAGAAAAAATGTTACCATTTTGAAAAGGTATGGTGGCTTTCACATATCTATATAACTAGGAATCTCCTTTGTGATTTTAACTCTTGCAAATTTATTTTCCTCACTGAAGGACAATCTGAAGAAACAATTATTTTTGCATCAATAGGCAGAATATAATGAAAACTTATCATGAAACACACAGATTAAAAAACTAGATACAACATAGCAAAAGGAGAAAAGAGAATCCACTTTGTATTAGAAAGTCAATACCAAGTGGTTATTTGTTATACAGCTATCCTACAAATCAATTAATGAAGATTTTTTAATTCAGAATTTTATTTTGCCTAATTATCTATTTTAATTTTCTTTAATTAATATTTAATGTTATCACTTGAGGCAGTAAACTTTCTGCCGTAGAGCTAGGTGGATGAAAATATTATTTGAAAGTCATAGAAATTCATGAAATACATGGGCATGAGTAGAACAACATAAAGTGAGAAACTCAGAGTGTATCAACATTTAAAAAAAATTTTGTTAGTCAAACTACTAAAAAATGACTAGTTCTTAATAAAGAGGAATTGTTAATAAACACAACAGTGTTTTTCTATGCATTCATCATATATTTATCTCTCCTTTGAGTATGTTTCTATTATTCTCAATTACTACTTCCACTATTGTCATAATTCTCCTATTTGTGTATATCTTTAGTATTATTTCTCTCTATGAATAATTATTTTTGACTGCTCAAGTGACTGTGAAATATTCGAAGAGGAATGCACTGGTATCTTGCCTTTAAGGAAATGTAACACTCTGTCTAAAACAGACCTTGAGATTTCCAAAACACTTTTGAAAGATCTCAGATAATATGTTTTAACATTAGAAGGGAGATATTTAAAAGTATGTTCCAATGTATTTGATATATACAACTGCCTCATTGCCATGTGCAAAAAGATGCTTGAATCTTTTTTATTATATACTTGTGTGATTTTAAATTACTAATCAATATTCCAAATCTCAGAAAATACAGTGTTCAGAGAAATTTGTAAAGATCCTTGTTCATACCGTGTCTTGAAATAAAGTTACCGACAATTGTCACAGTTATGATTTTCAAATGCCGTATACCGCTCAAATAATCAAATGTCCTTGCCAGAGAACTCCCATCCATTCTTTATTCTTGTCAACTTTAGGCCTTGGTAATCTACTGATGTTAATTGCTGCTCTGTACTTCTTTGAATGTTTTCTATCAAATAAAGGAAAGCAAGATTGATTACATAATTTTTTAAATAATGCCACACCCCTGAAGCAAATAAGGAGTTCCAGAACTCTAGTAGAAGAACTGATGATTTTGTTAACTTGATTACACAGAACAAGAATTAATTACATGAGAATAAATGAACTGATGAAAAGTGATTTCCTTCTTGTTTTTGTTTTGTTTTGGAAAATTGCTAACTCCTTGATGTTCTATTTCTGGACTTAAAGACCCGTTTTCCCTTTCTTTGAAGCTATTTATACCTTGCAGTAACATTACAATACACTTTCATATACAGAAATAACACACATATATGTGTTTTTTTCCTCATTGTGATACTTTTAGATTTTGGAAATTATACTTGCATATTTTTATTTTAATGGCAATATCATTATTTGCAAAAACACTAAGAATTTTGGAAATTTTGGTTTTTACATTCAAAGATTTGACTTAAATGTGATAGGTGATTTGTAGAGTCAGATATAACTGAACATCTTTGAGTAGTTAGGGTTTGCTTCATTCAGCCAATGCTTACTGGTTCAGTACCTGGTTTACAGATTTCCTGGACTTACAAGCAAGTAGAGAAGACCACTTTCTTGGAGGCACAGGAATTTGCCTAATTGAATTCAAAGCTATACAAGTCTTATCTTAGATTTCTTATGAAAAGTTCTAGCAAAGTAAACGCCTGAATATCTGTGTAACTGTCATTCTTTGTTGAACTCATGTAAATAATCAGGTCATATCTAATGAGAAAAAATATATTTGTAAACAATAATACTTTCACTCTCACCATTTTTGATCAAGCAGGAGGGTAACGGTAGAGAGAAATTTTATACTTCAGGGTAAAACTACAGCACACACATGTGGGTTGTCACATTATAGTCCTAGTCACTGTCTTTGAACTATTTTTTTGCTTTTCTTGGTCTCCATTTCATTTTCTGTTTTGTTATCTTCCTGAAAACTGAAATGGATCAATTTTTCTAGTTTTCTTTCCAGCTTCCAATAGCTTGCTGCAACACTTCTCTCTAATGTTTTCAATTTTTCTCCCAGTCTTACCACTACTGAGAAGCAGTTTCCTTTTCTAGGTTGAAACTGGTGACTTGATGTAAACTTTAAAGCTATTACCACAGTGAATCAAGTATGGGCAACTTATATACCTGTTGATTATAGGAAACTCTAAGAGTTCAGTTGAACGCCCGATGCCATCACCATACATACTGATTCAAGGTACAAGCCTGGAAATTTGTCAAAGTGTGCTGCTCTCTTCACACTGTCATTTAAAGATAGTGTAAGTCTCAAATCTTAACTGGCTTCTCTCTGGAATGAGAAACTGAACTTTCATTTTTGCAAATGTATTATATAGAAATTTATAAAAAATGATGAAAATAGAGTTAATCAACATGCAGACACCTTTGTTTTGGGTGCACTTTAATTGACTGATGAATAAAATGTGTTCATATTTCAGAATTAAGTAAATGAACTACTTATAAAAAGTTACCTTTCATAGCCCATATCATAAAGAGGCAAAATATGCTAAACCACCAAAGACTATTTTACTAAACAAAAAGAAATTGTACTGTAGATAAATTGTGTCTATCTATATGAAAACCATGTTTAATTTCCAAGTACATCAAAATACAGTTGTCAGAAATTACATTTGGATTTTTCATGAAAATTCAATTTCCTTAAATAATATTTATGGAAACTGAAGAGTGCTTAACACATTTCTTTTGTCTCTTAATTCACTGTTTAAAATGTACATCTGTTAATGATAACTATATATGAATGCTTTTAAAATTCCAGTAAACCAGATAAAGCAATAGACAGAGGTGTTTAAAAAAAATTTTAAGACTTTATTAGTTAAAGCAGAGGAGCAAAAACCTTAAATCCTTAAATCTCAAAATAATATATTTAAGTTTCATTTGAAGTAATATGAATAGTCATTGAAGCATTCTCCATGAATGTTACAAATATAGTTTGATTTAGGGAAATGAATATGAACAGTAGAGTGAAAAATAGTAAGAAGAAAAGCACAGAAAAGATGGATTATGGATAGAAAAGTTATTATAAGACAGAGGTAAAATTCAACAAAAGTGTAAAAATGTAGTGTTAATCAAATGAACAGATATCATTAAAACCAAACAAGTATCTGGTTGTACAGATGATGAAAATTAAATTTAGAAATGCAAAGAAGCTTCCACATGGAAACATAGTTCATTAAAATACTACAGTATTGGAGTAAAATATAGTTTTATTTAATCATAATTTACAGTTTTTCCATCACTTTTTCTGACATTTGAATATCAAGTTTTTATATCTTAAAGTTTAAGTACACATAATTCGATGTTTAATATAATTGTGATGTTTGGGATTTAGAAATATAATAAACTATTGCAAATTAATATTATAAATCAATTTTATAACGCATTCACACTTATTTTGAAAAATATTCTCATTTTTTCTAAATAGTTCACATTTTTGCAAAGAAATTGGTGATAAATGGTAGAAATATAATTCATGAGGCATTTTATCTCAACTATGATCATTAGTTTTTACCTCGGCATTTGGCTTTCTTTCAGTTATATTTGTATTTCACTGTAGGACAAGGCAGTACCCATCCTTCTGTGTTGAGAAAGTGAGGTAACCCAAGCATGGCCACTAACTAACCCTTTGATTTTGAAAAGCTATTTAAACTCTAGCGATTTTATATTCTGTAATCTGTGCATTCAGAAAGTAATCCAAATGTTCTTCGAGTTTCTTACCCCTCTAATAATCTAATTCACTGTCTCCTGTAATGATGAGTTGATGGAATTCTCTGACAACCATTGTACACTTGTGCAGAGGACTTTAGAACAGGTAAGTTCAAGCTACTTAACTCTGAATTAAAGGAAAGCCTCTAGGTTTCACCATATTCAAAGTTTATTTTAGTACAGCAATTCTGGTTCAAGACATTCATGTAGAAAATTTTTGATTCAGTAGTTCACTAAGTTGTCCAAGTGGGACCCAAAATTGCATTCAAACTGTCTCAGCCTCCCTAACTGCTGTGATTACAGATGTGAGACCTTTTACCTGGGTCATTTACTTAGATTTTTAAATTTCCGATGTTATCTCTTATAATTTTGATTTAATTTCTGCAAAGTCAGAATACTGATATCACATAGTTCAGAAAGTTGTTGTAAGGGTGAAATGTCATAAAACATGCTGCGTACTTAAAAATGGTTCTCAAAATAATACCTACCACACAAAACTCAAAGATTCTGTTTTCACTAAACTGCCGAATGAGGTCACTTCAGTCTCTCACCATTTATGATGTATTGATAATATCACTGACAGCTGTTCAGTAATTACAACTATGTAGCATGTCAAATATTTAATAACAAATAGTCCACTAATATCTAAAACTAGAACTAAACTATATATATATAAATATTAAGAAAATTATCTATAGATATTTGTGCCTAATATAGAAAATATCAATCCAGATCACAGTGAAAAAATTTATTTTTTTCTCTCTCTTTCTACTTTACTACCATTTTCCAATATATTTCTAGTCCTTTAAAATAAGTACCAGGAAACCTGGCACCACTAGATTAAACATATAAAACAAAAGAACAAACTATAAAAATAAATGGTCAAACTACATATCTTGAATCTCAAAATTTTATTCTTTATTTATCTTATCCTCTTTCACTTCTTTATTTTCACATTTCTGGTGCCCAGAGCCTGCACTTTGGTAACATACTCCTCCTCTCTCTAAGTGACTCAATTAACATGACTCCCTTTTCTCAAGAGGGAGAATTTGAAGCACTCAGTGTCCTAACTATTTCATTCATATCTGTATTATAAGTGGAAGCCAACAAATCTCCACAAGTATCACTAGACAAAAACTTTAATCATACACAACTTGGTTAATTAAATTATATAAAATTTGGGGTATGGTATTACAGAAAGGAAGTGTCATCAGGGGCTCAAATAGAAGGGGAGGGTAGTAGGCAAGAATAGTGGGCACAATTTATTAACCGTGTTTGAAGAAGTACATTTTCTAATTAGGATTTTCAAGAGTTTAATACATGATAACTAGAAATTATATCAGAAATCCACCAAATATTTTTGAAACACAGAAATATGTGTATGTTCAATCCTTTCTACTTTATGCTTTTACAGTGAACACATTTGGGTAATGTTCCTTGCAATTTTAATATATTTGATGTTTACTCTTTATAAGTGACCAGTGAGAACATTAAAATTTAATGAAGAAACATTATACAAAGTTATAGATCACTCAGCCCATATCCATAATGATGCTTATTTATCCAGCATATAAAGGCAGTTATAATTTGGAAATTCTTTTGAAAATTTAGGATGGAATTTCTTGGTTACAAGTTTCCACATTTGTTGTAAACATATTTGTAACTATAGCATTACCATCCTCATTCTTCTGTCACCCATACCTTAAAGCATAAATGTAACTCTACAATTTTTCACAATAATTTTTCTTTTATTTGTTTTATTATCTTACAGTTAGAAATCTCTGCCACTGAATTATATTATAATTTCCTTTGAGGGTTTTGGAAGATTTCAGAAGCCATAACTAAAAAATAAGCAGTTTGCTTGATAATTGGGAAGTTAAATTTAAGTCCTAAGACCAGAATGCTTTTATTAATTATTTAACTATATTAGTGTAAAACTTTAGGGAAACCCGTTGAGCTATAGCTGTATTTATCTCTACTCTCTAAGGTCTTCACTAACTTAAGGTGTTTTGTGTCATACAAAACAACCCTTTATTATGACTTTGTGTGCTATGTTTTAAGATGTTTCTTATGCCCAGAACATGACAAATACATAATCTGAGTACAAATAACAATTGTATCCCTTGTTCTGCTAGGAGTTATGGCAGGAAAAGAATTGGTAGATATTCATAAAAACTGTTACTGAAATTTACAATTGAGGCTGTTTGGTAATAACCTTGTGTTTTCTGAACTAAAAACTCAATCTTTTCTCACCCAGTGAACTCTTAACTAGAGAGAAGTGCTACTTTTGTCAAAGAGATAGGAAAACTGTAACAACAATTGAATCACCATCCCCTGCTACAATTCCTACTGACAGGCTGATGGCAGATGTGACAAATTTTGAAAAGGTCTGTGCAACTCTCAGCCATGTACTCTACTCTCCAGACAATTTAAAGAAAAGAAAAATAGAAGCTGTGATTTTTGTTTGATGGTGGAATGAAAAATGTGATGATACTGAAAAATAGGATAGTATTAAGGCATTATTACAAAGGAGAGTTGGATAAAAGCATTTGTAAAGTATCTGAAAACTGTAAGACCAGTTGTTTGATAAGCAAGGTAATTTATGATCTCAAAATCATTGCTTTGCTTTTGCAAGATGAGTGGAATGACTATTCTCATATCTGGAAACTACTGCTTTATGGTGTCCAAAAATAAATTGTAAATAATGCTAATATAATTTCAGGAATAAGTAAGATGATCTGGATTTTGCATTAATATTCTGAAATCAATGTTTCATTTTCATTTTTATAATTTAGATACCATATATGATGGTGAGATAGTTATACTAAACTCTAGCAACCAACTGTTTTTCAGAACTATGCCTATCTTAGTTTTCAAATTTAAAACATCAAATGTGTATATGAGCTTAAGCTCATAAACTAGAAATTATTGTTTATATTTTACATGCCATGTTTATATATAATTCCTATATTCTTTTGACACAAAATTTTTATCTAATGTTATGTTTTAATAAACTTCAGAGAGAAACCTCAGGGTTTCCTGGCATATTTACTTATTCATTTACTTTCTTATATTTCTTCTAAGCAGATTTATATTAAAGAAACTATGTAGGGGGTAAAATGGTTAATTTTGAGTGTTAACTTGAAATGCTATGAAATACCTACATATCTGGTTAAGCATTGTTTCTGGCTGTACCCGTGAGGATGCTTTTGGAATTGATTAGCAAAATTTCTTCCAGATGCAGAAATATCATTCAGATCCTGCAATGGCCTGAAAAAGCCACGATGGCCAGGGGAGGTTGAGTCTACTCCCAGGATGGCTATTGAACTGGAGCCTTGATTTTCTAATTCTTTCTCCTGACTCAATTCTTTCATCATTTTCACTCTGATTCTGACACTCTCTGGCATTTTAAACTACACTACTGGCTCCTTTGAGTATCCAAGTTGTAGGTGTAGACCATGGGCTTCATTGCTTCCATAGTCATGCAAATAAGTTTATGCTACTAGTTCTCATTTTCAGTCTCATAAACACTTAAATAGAAATATTTGTTATATTTCTCTGGAGAGCAAAATCTCTGATTGACACAGGTGATACAATTTTTTAAAAAATCTACCAAAATGGTAGGAAAGAAAAAACAGACAGAGCTAAGGTGAAACCAGCTCTTAGGTTTGTGAGCACATGAGTGGACACATGCTTATCTTTGTGAACTTGTGAGAAAAGGTGGTCTTTTGCTTTTTTGGTGACTCTTCTAAATTAAAGCTACACACCTGCACCTACTTGGTGTATCCACACTCATCTATTCATTAGCTTCCCTTCATCCCTTTTCTGAAGTTTTGCCCTTGCATTAATAGTTACTGTAATTAGGTATACAAATGTTTTCCTCAGGACGTTCCCTTAGTCTAAACTTAGATGGTGAACATTTTTTGTTTCAGAATAATAGGTGATCTGCAGCATTTCATTTATGCTATTACTGATTCAAGTAGCTTTCTGCTTCATGTTTTCTATGTATCAGAGTAATTTATCTTATAAATACAACTCGATAGCCTTCTGAAAAAGCAGTCAGGTATAAAAATGTTCTTTAAAAATCTCCAATGTTGAGACCTATCTTCAGAATTCTTGTGGCTACAATTATATATCACAAAGTAAGCATGAAGTACTATACTTACATGACTATTTCAAAATGTTACATATATAAAAACTTACTGTGTATAGCTAAGTATCTAATGCAGAAATCAATAGTGCTTTTGACATCAGTAATGAACTCACCATGAAAGAAATTAGGTACTTAATACAGTGTACAATAATGTGAAAAAATACCTAGAAAGTAATGAAAACAAGGAAGCAAAAGACCTGTTGAAGAAAAACTACATTAGTCTGAAAAGGGTGATAGAAAAATGCATGAGGACACTGGAAAGTTATGCCTTGTTTCTTGTTATGCAGAAGAAAAATATATAGTCAAATGGCCATAATTTCAAAATTAATATACAGATTTAATACTGTCCCAATCAAAATACTGATAGCATTCATCACGGAACCAGAAAAGATAGTCCTAAACTTCATGTGGAAACAGAAGAGCCCAGAAGAGACAAAGCAATCTGGGCAAAAAGAACAAAGCAGAAGACATTGCAATCATGCACTTCAAATTTCACTAGGAAGCTACTGTGATAAAAACAGCAGAAAAACAAACACCAGACATCAAACAGAATAAAGAACAGCTATTAGCTCTTTGACAAAAGGGACAGAAATATGCAATAGAGGAAAGACAGTCTTTTTATACATGGGGCTGGGAAAACTTACCCACACGCACAATAATGAATGTGGACTGATACTGCTCACAACATTTTAAGCTAAAATCAAAGTGTATAAAAGATACAAATGTCAAACAAACACTTAATCTGATGAAGGATTAAATAGGTAAAACTGCTGAAGACAGGCATAGGCAATAACTTTCTGAAGGAAAAATATATTCCCTCACGACACAAGAAATAATAGCAAGAGTCAACAAATGAGATCATATCAAGTAAGAAAGTTTCTGCACAATGAAAGAAACAACCAAATGAAGAGACAAACTACAGAATGACAAAAAAAATGGTCAGCTATTTGTTGGATAGAGGACTAATATCTACAGTATAAAGAAACTAAAAAAAATCAGTTCTCTCAAAATCAAACATCTAATTAAGAAATTACAAATGTAATAAATGGCAATTCTTCGAAGTATAATTGACCCCCCCCCAAAAAAAAAGACAAGAAAGAAAAAATTCAATGTTTATGGATACATGTTTCATTCACTATTTTCTGTAGCAGTGAGTACCATGGCTTCCCAACATGAGTTTTGTGCAAAGCTTGAAATGTGAATTTTAGCCCAAAGAGTCATGTGTTGATAATTTGACTCCCAGTGTCAATATTCAGAGAAGAGGCCTAGAGAAGTGACTGAACCATGAGGGCAATGACCTCACGAATGGGTTAACCCACAGAGTTCATAACCGAATGGGCACTAGGAAGTTGGACCTATTTGGAGGAGGTGGGATCCTAAAGATTTGTCTTGATAGCATACACCCTGTATGTCCTAATACCAACCTCTTCCTCTCTCTCTGATTTTTTCATCTCCCTCCTTCCCCTGTGAGTTGAGAAGTCTTCCTCTGCCATCTCCTTCCACAGTGATGTTTTTGCCCTGCAGGCAGCTAGCCACGCAACTGCAAACCTGTGAGTCAAAGTAAGCCCTTCCCTCTTTCTGTTTTATATGTTGGACATTTTGTATCAGCCAGAAAATGCCCACTAACACATATCCTATGAACAACTCTCAAGAAGCAGGAAAGTAATATCTATTAATAGGATCTGAAGAATAAAAATGTTGGCATAGAGAACAATAGCCACCGGTTAAACTTTGCTTGTCAATACAAGTAATTACACACATACTTCGTATACACGTTCTTACAGACGTAATTTTGAAAGTACTCATCAGTTTTAACATAGCTGTGATCATAATTGACACCCACAGAGAGAGCCTCCACACTGATATCAACCAACTATATTGAGCAACAAATCAATAATATAACTCTGGTTGACTCCCACTTATATCAAATACAGTTCCTTTTGATGTTGTCTGTGCCAAAAGTTATTGATACATAAGAGGCGGACACAGGAGAGTGTTTCGTGAATTTGTAGTGTAAAACAGTAGGGGTCCAATTAATTTTCTCATCTTAGTATAGCTTATAAATCTAAGCCCTTTACTTCAAAAACTTACAGAACTTTCTATAAGCTCTAGACCACAGTTACAAGGTTTTGCTTAACCTCTGGCAAGAGTGATTTTTCTGAAAATACCTCCTTTTTTTGCAATATTGCATTTCCATGGATTATATTTTTAAGGAAGGAATCTTCCTGATTTTGGAGGGAAGAGTCTGAGTTGACTTTATAGAATATTAATGTGTAGAGACAAGAAAATTTGTGCTTGTCTTGTTCCTCCATCTCTTTGACTGTTTATGGTATCTGTCTCTTCTTGAGTTTCCTAATTCTCTGCCATTTCTCACTCTTAATTTTAGTATGGGACACTACATTTAGCTTTATAAAGTTAGAGATAGATGACTCTCTCATCCCTGCATTTATAGATAATTGATCACAGCAGAAAAAGCAGCACTTTTGGTAAAATATCTTTTTATTTTAATTTTTTTTATTTTAAAGAGAATAAAACAAAAGAGGGTAGAACAAAGCAGATCAGAACAGAACAACATAAGCAACACAACACTTTACAATAGACAACCAGACATTAACAGTAGCTGTCAAAATATCTCTTTCTCTGCTATAGTTGAGCAGAATTTCAGATACAATAATATCAAACATAACACAATAGTATAAAACCATTCAAAAGAATGAAAGAATTACAGGACATTCTGAACTGAATAACTATGATCAATGGCTACTATAATAACTCATTTTTAATAAAAAGATTTATTTATAATATCACATATATTAAAATCCCAATAAGATACAACATGACAGAACCGATGATAACAGCAGAGTAGAAACATGGTAGGACTTCTAAGGAAGATGATATTAAATCAGCAATGGCTGCCATAATGGTTTTTTTTCTTCAAAACAGCTGTTTATACCATCATGCATAATAAAGTCAAACAAAACAGAATAAAGCCATTCCAACTGATGAATGAAAACATTGAAAGGCTTCAAAGCAATGAAATGGGAAATCATGATTACCATAAAATCTTATATACTCTTTCCAATTCTCATACTAGGGAGACTGTATGGTATTTACCTTTGTGAGTTTGGTATATTTTGCTTATGAGTATGGTGTCAAGTCATGTCCATTTATTTATAAATATCTCAATGTGATCATTCTTTATAGCTGAGTAGTACTCCATCGCATAAAAATGCCACAACTTTTTAATCCATTCCTCAGTTGATGGGCACTTAGGTTGTTTCCAAGATCTGGCTATTACAAATTGTGCTGCTATAAACATGGGTGCACATATGTCACTGTGGTATGATGTTTTCAGTTCTTCTGGGAATATGCCCAGAAGCGGAAAGGCTGGGTCAAATGGGACTTCCAAACCCAGCTTTTTGAGGAATCTCCAGATTGACCTCCATAGTGGCTGCACCAGTCTACACTCCCACCAACAGTGCAGAAGAGTTCCTTTTTCCCCACAGCCTCTCCAGCAATTGTTGTAGGTAGTTTTTCGTATCCTGGCCATTGTTTCTGGGGTGAGATGGAATCTGAGTGTGGTTTTAATTTGCATTTCTCTAATGACTAATGATGATGAACATTTCTTCATGTATTTATTTGCCATTCATATTTCTTCATCTGAGAACTGTGTATTCATTTCTTATGCCCATATTTGGATTGGGTCTTTGAATTTCAAGGGTCTGATTTTTTTTAATTATTTATAAGTTCTAGACAGAAGTCCTTTATCTGATGGACAGTCCATTAAGATTTTTTCCCAATTTGTGGGTTTTCTTTTCACTCTCCTGGAAATCTCTTTTGACATGCAGAAGCTCTTTAATAAGATATGGTCCCAGTTATTGATTCTGGGAAGTATTTCCCATGCAGTTTGATTCTTGTTCATTAATTCTCTACCTACGCCTATATATTCAAGGTTTTTACCTACTTTGTCTTCCAACAGATTTAGTGTTTCTGTTTTAATATTTAGATCTGTGATCCATTTAGATTTTCGTTTAGTACATGGTGATAGGCATGGATCTAGTTTTAGTCTTCTGCATATGGGTAGCCAATTGTTCAAGCACCATTTCTTGAAGAGACTTTCATTCTTCCAGCAAACATGTTTGGTCCCTTTATCAAAGATAAGGTGGTTAAGGGAGTTTGTGGTTGTGGTTGTATCTTCCAATCTATTCCACTGATCTTCAGGTCTGTTTTTATTCCAGTACAATGTTGATTTTATTACTGTAGCTTTGTAATATAATTTCAAATCAGGGACTGTGATGCCTCCTGCCTTGCCTTTGCTGCTTAGATTTGCCTTTGCTATTCTAGGTCTCTTCTGGTTCCAGATGAATTTTAGGAGTGATTTGTCTAGATCTATGAGGTATGTTAGTGGTATTGTGATGGGATTGTGTTGAATCTGTATAGTAATTTTGGGAGAATGGCCATTTTTACAATGTTTGTTCTTCCTATCCATGAACAGGGGATGTCTTTCCATTTTCTGAGGTCCTCTTCGGTTTCCTTTTTCAAGGTACTATAATTTTCCTTGTAGCTCTTTTACTTCTTTCGTGAGATTAATTCCTAAGTATTTCATTTTTTTGGGTGCTAGTGTGAAGGGTGTGGCTTCTCTTACCTCTCTTTCAGTATTTTTGTTGTTAGTGTATAGGAATGCTATTGATTTTTGAGTATTGACTTTGTATGCAGCTACATTGCTGAATTTATTTATTATATTTAGGAGTTTTTCAATGGAGTTTTGGAGGTCTTCTATGTAAAGTATTATGTCATCTGCAAATAATGATAATTTAACTTCCTCTTTTCTTATCTTTACTCCTTTTATTTCTCTCTCTTGTCTAATTGCTCTGGCTAGTATTTCCAGTACTATGTTGAATAGGAGTGGTGACAGGGGACATCCTTTTCTTGTACCTGATTTTAAGGTAAAGGCTTTCAGTTTTTGGCCATTTAATATGATGCTGGGTGTAGGTTTGTCATAGATGGCCTTTATCATATTGAGATAAAGACCATCTATTCCAGTTCTTTGTAAGGTTCTTATCATGAATTAGTTTTGGACCATATGAAAAGCTTTTTCTGCAACTATAGAGATAATCATATGGTTCTTACTTTTGGTTGTACTGATATGGTGGGTTCCATTTATTGACTTACATATGTTAAACCATTCTTGCATTCCTGGGATGAATCCCACTTGGTCGGGGTGAATTATCTTCTTGATGATTTGCTGCATCCTGTTTGCCAATATTTTATTGAGAATTTTTGCATCTATGTTCAGAGATTGGCCTATAGTTCTCTTTTTTAGTTGGGTCTTTCTCAGGTTTTGGCACTAGAGTAATACTTGCTTCCAGGAATGACTTAGGAAGAATTGCTTCCCTTTCAATTTCATTGAAGAGTTTGAGGAGTGTCAGAATTAAATCTTCTTTGTATTTCTTGTAGAATTCTGCAGTGAATCCATCTGGGCCTGGACTCTTCTTTGTTGGCAAGGACTTAATTACATTTTGAAACTCAGTAATAGAAATTGGGTTATTCAGTAGTTTTACATCTTCCTGATCCAGCTTTGGTAGTTCATATGTATCTAGGAATCTGTCTATTTCTTCAGTGTTATCGAACTTATGAGAGTAGAGGTTTTCGAAATAGGTGTTGATGATCTTCAGTATTCCCACCGCGTCTGTGGTAATTTCACCTTTTTCATTTCTTATTGCATGAATTTGAGTTTTTTCTTTCCTTTTTTAAATAAGGTTGGCCAGGGACTTATCAATTTTATTTATTCTTTCAAAGAACCAACTCTTTGATTCATTGATCCTTTGTACTGTTTCCTTAGTCTCTCTTGCATTAATTGCTGCTCTAATCCTTATAATTTCCTCCCTTCTTTTGGCTTTGGGCTTGGCTTGCTCTTTTTTTTCTAGATGT
>PVJX010024653.1:0-27296 GCA_004027295.1 Dolichotis patagonum
ATGGATGACCATATTGTGGTTTTTGTCAGATCATGGAGTAGAACTGTTAATAGTCTCACTGTTTGAATGTCTACTTTACATGTTTTAACTTTGTAATTTGAACAACTATTTCCAAGAAGTCAGTATGTAATTAGTCAAGTAATAATTTCTTAGGTTTTATTGTTGTTGTACTTTTCCTTTTTTCCTTGGAATACTGTATTGGTGCTATACTTTATTCTGTTTTACTTTGTTTTGTTTTTTCCTCTTTAAATAAAATTATTTTTTAAAAAAGGACTCTTTTTCATTCATAGAAAGTGCATTGGCTTACTCTGCAGGGTGTAAAATGAAGTTCGGATAAAATCTACGATGTCATTCTTGTGATTTACCTTAAAAAGACCTTAAACCCCTGTTTAACGCACTGGTCCAAAAGAGCAATAAGTGAAAACACACCCTTGTTTTCTCATGAATATTGGATTGCATACTCACCACAGTGTGATGAGATGTTCGGGAAAAAAAATTTGCAGTTTCATAGTTGTGATTTACCTTAGAAATTCCTGATACACAAGTGTAACGCACTGGGCTGAAAGAACACTCTGTAATAAAGCACACATTTTGTTTCCCAGAAAATGAATTTGCTTGCCCACCACAGTGTGACATGTTGGTTGCAAAAACACCACAGTGTTGTTCTTCTTATTTACATTGGAAATAACTTTAAAAATGTGTGAGGCAATGGGTTGTAAAAGCACTTAGTTGTAAGGTACCCTTGTTCTTTCCTAGAAAGTTGGCATGTTTACTCAGCAGAGTGTGATATGATGTTGGGAAAAAAACTGCTGTGTCATTCTTGTGATTTCGCTTTGAAATACCTCAAAAACAAGTGAAATGCACTAAGTGGAATTAGCCCTCAGTAATAACGCACACTTGCTGATTCCCAGAAGAAGGACTGCGTACTCACAATATGCCATGTGATTTTGGGAAAAATACTGGTGTGTCATTCTTGTGATTTGCCTTTGAAATACCTCAAACACAAGTGTAATGCACTGGGCTAAATGAACACTTAGTAAAAGAGGACTTTTTCTTTCTATAAAGTGAATTTGCTTACTCTGCATGGTGTAACATGAAGTTGGGATAAAAACTTTTATGTCATTCTTGTGATTTACCTTAGAAAGACATTAAACACCTGTTTAACGAACTGGTCAGAAAGAGCAGTCAGTGAAAACGCACCCTTGTTGTTTCATGAATATTGGTTTGCATACTCACCACAATGTGATGAGATGTTGGGAAAAAAATTTGCAGTTTCATACTTGTGATTTACCTTAGAAATACCACAAACACAAGTGAAACGCTCTAAGCTGAATTAGCCATCAGTAGTAATGCACACTTTCTGATTCCCAGAAGAAGGATTGCTTACTCACTATATGCCACATGATGTTGGGAAAAATACTGGTATGTCATTCTTGTAATTTATCTTTGAAATACCTCAAACAAAAGTGAAATGCACTAAGCTGAATTACCATTCAGTAGTAATGCACACTTGCTGATTCCCAGGAGTAGGATTGTTTACTCACTACATGCCTCGTGATTTTGGGAAAAATACTGGTGTGTCATTCTTTTCATTTACCTTTGAAATACCTCAAACACAAGTGAAAAACACTAAGCTGAATTACCATTCAGTAGTAATGCACACTTGCTGATTCCCAGGAGTAGGATTGTTTACTCACTACATGCCTCGTGATTTTGGGAAAAATACTGGTGTGTCATAGTGGTGATTTACCTTAGAAATATCTCAAGCACAAGTGTAATGCACTGGGCTAAAAGAACACTTAGTAAAAAAGGAATCTTTTTCTCTCCTAGAAAGTGCATTTGCTAACTCTGCATGGTGTAACATGAAGTTGGGATAAAAACTACTATGTCATTCTTTGATTTACCTTACAAAGACCTTAAACACCTGTTTAATGCTCTGATCAGAAAGAGCAATCAGTGAAAATGCACCCTTGTTGTTTCGGGAATGTTGGTTTGCATACTCACCACAGTGTGATGAGATGTTGGGAAAAAAAATTTGCAGTTTTATAGTTGTGATATACCTTAGAAATTCCTGATACACAAGTGTAATGCACTGGACTGAAAGAGCACTCAGTAATAACACACATTTTTGTTTCCCAGAAAATGGATTTGCTTGCTCACCACAGTGTGACATATTGGTGGCAAATCACCACAGTGTCATTCTTGCCATTTATGTTGGAAATACCTTTAAAAAAGTGTAATGCACTGGGCTGAAAAAGCACTCAGTAGTAGAACACCCTTGTTAATTCCTAGAAAGTGGGTGTGCTTACTCACCAGAGTGTGACATGACGTTGGAAAAAAAAACTGCTGTGTCATTCTTGTGATTTACATTAGAAATACCTCAAACACAAGTGAAAGGCACTAAGCTGAATTAGCCCTCAGGAGTAAGGCACACTTGCTGATTACCAGAAGTAGGATTGCTTACTCACTATATGACCAGTGATGTTTGGAAAAATACTGGTGTGTCATTCTTGTGATTTACCTTTGAAATATCTCAAACACAAGTGAAAAACACTAAGCTGAATTAGCCTTCAGTAGTAATGCACGCGTGCTGATTCCCAGGAGTAGAATTGTTTACTCACTACATGCCTTGTGATTTTGGGAAAAATTCTGGTGTGTCGTTATGGTGATTTACCTTAGAAATACCTCAAGCACAAGTGTGATGCCCTGGGCTAAAAGACCACTTAGCAAAAAAGGAATTTTTTTCTGTCCTAGAAAGTGCATTTGCTTACTCTGCATGGTGTAACATGAAGTTGGAATAAAAACTACTATATCATTCTTTGACTTACCTTAGAATGACCTTAAACACCTGTTTAATGCTCTGATCAAAAAGAGCAATCAGTGAAAATGCACCCTTGTTTGGTGAATATTGGTTTGCATACTCACCACAGTGTGATGAGATATTGAGAAAAAAAATTTGCAGTTTCATAGTTGTGATTTACCTTAGAAATTCCTGATACACAAGTGTAACACACTGGGCTGAAAGAGCACTGAGTAATAACGCACACTTTTAGTTCCCCAGAAAATGGATTTGCTTGCTCACCACAGTGTGACATGTTGGTGGCAAAAACACCACAGTGTTATTCTTGCTATTTATGTTGGAAATACCTCAAAAAAAAGTGTAATGCACTGGGCTGAAAAAGCACTCAGTGGAAAAACACCTTTGTTCTTTCCTAGAAAGTGGGTGTGCTTACTCGCCAGAGTGTGACATAACATTGGCAAAAAAAACTGCTGCGTCATTCTTATGATTTACCTTAGAAATACCTCAAATACAAGTGAAAGGCACTAAGCTGAATTAGCCCTCAGTAGTAACTGACACTTGCTTATTCCCAGGATTAGGATTGCTTACTCACTATATGCCATGTGATGTTGGGAAAAATACTGGTGTGTCATTCTTTTCATTTACCTTTGAAATACCTCAAATACAACTGAAATGCACTAAGCTGAATCAGTCCTCAGTAGTAACACACACTTGCTGATTCCCTGAAGAAGGATTGCTTACTCACAATATGCCACATGATGTTGGCAAAAACAACTGCTGTGTCATTCTTGTGATTTACCTTAGAAATACCTCAAACACAAGTGAGAAGCACTAAACTGAATTAGCCCTCAGTAGTAATGCATACTTGCTTATTCCCAGAAGTAGGATTGCTTGCTAACTATATGCCATGTGATTTTGGGAAAAATACTGGTGTGTCATTCTTGTAATTTACATTTGAAATACATCAAACACAAGTGAAAATCAGTTAGCTGAATTAGCCCTCAGTATTAAGGTCCACTTGCTGATTCCCAGGGGTAGGACGGTTTACTCACCATATGCCTTGTGATTTTGAAAAACATACTGGTGTGTCATTCTCGTGATTTACATTAGAAATACCTCAAGCGCAAGTGTAATGCACTGGGCTAAAAGAACACTTAGTAAAAAAGGACTCTTTTTTTTCCTAGAAAGTGAAATTGCTTATTCTGCATGGTGTAACATGAAGTTGGGATAAAAACTGCTATGTCATTCTTTGATTTACCTTAGAAAGACCTTAAACACCTGTTTAATGCTCTGATCAGAAAGAGCAATCAGTGAAAATGCACCCTTGTTGTTTCATGAATAGTGGTTTGCATACTCACCACAGTGTGATGAGATATTGGGAAAAAAATTTGCAGTTTCATAGTTGTGATTTACCTTAGAAATTCCTGATACACAAGTGTAACGCACTGGGCTGAAAGAGCACTGAGTAATAACACACATTTTTGTTTCCCAGAAAATGGTTTTACTTGCTCACCACAGTGTGACATGTTAGTGGCAAAAACGCCACAGTGTTCTTCTTGCTATTTATGTTGGAAATACCTTAGAAAAAGTGTAATGCACTGGGCTGAAACTGCACTCAGTAGTAAAACACCATTGTTAATTCCTATAAATTGGGTGTGCTTACTCACTAGAGTGTGACATGATGTTGGGAAAAAACTGCTGTGTCATTCTTGTGATTTAACTTAGAAATACCTCAAACAGAAGTGAAAGGCACTAAGCTGAATTAGCCCTCAGTAGTAATGCACACATGCTGATTCCCAGAAGTAGGATTGCTTACTCACTATATGACAAGTGATGTTGGGAAAAATACTGGTGTGTCATTCTTCTGATTTACCTTTGAAATACGTCAAACACAAGTGAAATGCACTAACCTGAATTAGCCCTCAGTAGTAACGCACACTTGCTGATTTCCAGCAGAAGGATTGATTATTCACTGTATGCCACGTCATGTTGGTAAAAATACTGCTGTGTCATTTCTGTGATTTACCTTAGAAATACCTCAAACATAAATGTAATGCGCTGGGGTAAAAGAACACTTAGTAAAAAAGGACTCTTTTTCTTTCCTAGAAAGTGGATTTTCTTACTCTTCAGGATGTAACATGAAGTTGGGATAAAATCTACTATGTCATTTTTGTGATTTACCTTAGAAATAACTTAAACACCTGTTTAATGCACTGGTCAGAAAGAGCAATCAGTGAAAATGCACCTTTGTTTTTTCGTGAATATTCATTTGCATACTCACCACAGTGTGATGAGATGTTGGGAATAAAATTTGCAGTTTCATAATTGTAATTTACCTTAGATATTCCTGATACACAAATATAACACACTGGGCTGAAAGAGCACTCGGTAATAATGGACACTTTTTGTTTCTGAGAAAATGGATTTCCTCCCTCACCACAGTGTGACAGGTTAGTGGCAAAAATACCACGGTGTTATTCCTGTTATTTACGTTGGAAATACCTTTAAAAATATTGTAACACGCTGCGCTGAAAAAGCACTCAGTAGGAACACACCCTTGATCTTTCCTAGAAAGTGGGTGTGCTTACTCATCAGAGTGTGACATGACGTTGGCAAAAAAACTGCTGTGTCAATCTTGTGATTTACCTTAGAAATACCTCAAACACACATGAAATGCACTAGGCTGAATTAGCCCTCAGTAATGCACACTTGCTGATTCGCAGAAATAGGATTGCTTACTCACTATATGCCATGTGATGTTGGGAAAAATACTGGTGTGTCATTCTTGTGATTTACCTTTGAAATACCTCAAACACAAGAGAAATGCACTAAGGTGAATTAGCTCTGAGTAGTAACGCACACTTGTTGATTCCCAGAAGTATGATTGCTTGCTGACTATATGCCCGGTGATTTTGGGAAAAATACTGGTGTGTCATTCTTGTGATTTACCTTTGAAATACATCAAACACAAGTGAAATGCAATAACCTGATTTGGCCCTCAGTAGTAACACACACTTGCTGATTTCCAGCAGAAGGATTGCTTACTCACTATATGCCATGTGATGTTGGGAAAAACACTGGTGAGTCATTCTTGTGATTTACCTTAGAAATACCTCAAAGATAAATGTAATGCGCTGGGCTAAAAGAACACTTAGTAAAAAAGGACTCTTTTTCTTTCCTAGAAACTGCATTTGCTTATTCTGCATGGTGTAACATGAAGTTGAGATAAAAAATTCTTTGTCATTCTAGTGATTTACCTTAGAAAGACGTTAATCACCTATTTAAGGTGCTGGGCAGAAAGAGCAATCTGTGAAAATGAACCCCTGTTGTTTTGTCAATATTGGTTTGCATACACACTACAGTGTGATGACATGATGGGAAAAAATATTGCAGATTCATAGTTGGGATTTACCTTACAAATTCCGGATACACAGATGAAACACACTGGGCTGAGAGAGCACTCAGTAATGATGCACACTTTTTGTTTCCCAGAAAATGGATTTGCTTGCTCACCACAGTGTGACATGTTGGTGGCAAAAACACCACAGTGTTATTCTTGTTATTTACATTGGAAATAGCTTTTAAAAAAGTGTAACACACTGAGTTGGAAAAGCATTCAGTAGTAACACACCCTTGTTCTTTCCTAGAAAGTTGGTGTGCTTACTCACCAGTGTGTAACATGATGTTAGCAAAAAAATCCTCCAGTGTCATTCTTGTGATTTACCTTAGAAAGACCTCAAAACACAAGTGAAAAGCACTAAGCTGAATTAGCCCTGAGTAGTAACGCACACTTACTGATTCTCAGAAGAAGGGTTGCTTACTCAATATATGCCATGTGATGTTGGCAAAAATACTGCTGTGTCATTCTTGTGATTTACCTTTGAAAAACCTCAAACACAAGTGAAACGCACTAAGTTGAATTAGCCCTCAGTGGTAACGAACACTTGCTGATTTCCAGAAGTATGAATGCTTACTCACAATATGCCATGTGATGTTGCAAATAATACTGGTGTGTCGTTATTGTGACTTACCTTAGAAATACCTCAAACACAACTGAAACATATGAAGCTGAATTAGCCCTCAGTAGTAATGCACATTTTTGATTCACAGAAGTAAGAATGCTTACTCACTATATGCCACGTGATGTTGGGAAAAATACTGCTGTGTCATTCTCATGATTTACCTTTGAAATACCTCAAACACAAGTGTAATGCCCTGGGCTAAAAGAACACTTGGTAAAAAAGGACTCTTTTTGTTTCCTAGAATATGCATTTGCTTACTCTGCATGATATAACATGAAGTTGGGATAAAAACTACAATGACATTCTTGTGATTTACCTTAGAAAGACTTAAAAACCTAATTACAGCACAGGTTCACAAAGAGCAATCAGTGAAAATTCACCCTTGTTGTTTCATGAATATCACTTTGCATACTCACCACAGTGTGATAAGATGTTGCAAAAAAAAGTTTGTACTTTCATAGTTGTGATTTACCTTAGATATTCCTGATACACAAGTGTAACGCACTGGGCTGAAAGGGCACCCAGTAATAATGCACACTTTTTGTTTCCCAGAAAATGGATTTGCTTGCTCACCACCATGTGACATATTGGTGGCAAAAACACCACAGTGTTATTCTTGTTATTTAACTTGGAAATACCTTTAAAACAAGTGTAACACAAAGGGGTGAAAAGGCACTCAGTGGTAACACACCCTTGTTCTTTCCGAGAAAGTGGGTGTGCTTACTCACCAGAGTGTGACATGATATTATCAAAAAAAACTGCTGCGTATTTCTTATGATTTACATTAGAAATCTGCAAACACAAGTGAAACACCCTAAGGTGAATTAGCCCTCAGTAGTAATGCACACTTGCTGATTCCCAGGAGTAGGATTGCTTACTAACAATATGCTACGTGATGTTGGGAAAAATACTGGTGTGTCATTCTTGTGATTTACATTTGAAATACCTAAAACACAAGTGAAAACCACTAAGGATGAATTAGCCCTCAGTAGTAATGCACACATGCTGATTCCTCGAAGAAAGATTGCTTAGTCACTATATGCCATGTGATATTGGCACAAATCTGCTGTGTCAGTCATGTGATTTACCTTAGAAATACCTCAAACACAAGTGAAACACACTGAACTGAATTAGCCCTAATTAGTAACGCACACTTGCTGATTCCCCGAAGGAGGATTGCTTAGTCACGATGTGACATATAATATTGGCAAAAAAACTTCTGTGTCATTCTTATGATTTACCTTAGAAATACCTCAAACACAAGTGAGACGCACTATGCTGAATTAGCCCTAATTAGTAACGCACACTTGCCCATTCACAAAACAATGATTGCTTACTCACTATATGCCATGTGATGTTGGGAAAAATACTGGTATGACATTCTTATGATTTACCTTTGAAATACCCCAAACACAAGTGAAACGCACTATGCTGAATTAGTCCTCAGGAGTAATGGACACTTGCTGATTCACAGAAATAGGATTGCTTACTCACTATATGCCATGTGATGTTGGGAAAAATACTAGTGTGTCATTCTTGTGATTTACCTTAGAAATACCTAAGCTCAGGTGTAGTGCACTGGGCTGAAAGAACACTTAGTAAAAAGGTCTCTTTTTCTTCCATAGAAAGTGCATTTCCTTAATGTGCGTGGTGTAACATGGAGTTGTGATAAAAACTACTATGTCATTCCTGTGATTTACCTTAGAATGACCTTAAACACCTGTCTAATGCACTGGTCAGAAAGAACAATCAGTGAAAACGCACCCTTGTTTTTTTGTGAATATTTGCTTGCATACTCACCACAGTGTGATGAGATGTTGGGAAAAAATGTTGCAGTTTCATAATTGTGATTTACCTTAGAAATTCCTGATACACAAATGTAACACACTGGGCGGAAAGAGCACTCAGTAATAACGGACACTTTTTGTTTCCGAGAAAATGGATTTCCTCCCTCACCACAGTGTGACAGGTTGGTGGCAAAAACATCACAGTGTTATTCCTGTTATTTGTATTGGAAATACCTTTAAAAAAACTGTAACACACTGGCCTGAAAAGGCACTCAGCGGTAACACACCCTTGATCTTTCCTAGAAAGTGGGTGTGCTTACTCATCAGAGTGTGACATGATGTTGGCAAAAAAAACTGCTGTGTCAATCTTGTGATTTACCTTAGAAATACCTCAAACACATGTGCAATTCACTAGGCTGAATTAGCCATCGGTAGTAATGCACACTTTCTGATTCCCAGAAAAGGATTGCTTACTCACTATATGCCACGTGATGTTGGGAAAAATACTGGTGTGTCAATCTTGTGATTTACCTTTGAAATACCTCAAACACAAGTGTAATGCCCTGGGCTAAAAGAACACTTACTAAAAAAGGACTCTTTTTGTTTCCTAGAATATGCATTTGCTTACTCTGCATGGTGTAACATGAAGTTGGGATAAAAACTACAATGTCATTCTTGTGATTTACCTTAGAAAGACTTAAAAACCTAATTAAGGCACAGGTTCACAAAGAGCAATCAGTGAAAATTCACCCTTGTTGTTTCATGAATATCGCTTTGCATACTCACCACAGTGTGATGAGATGTTGGGAAAAAAATTTGTACTTTCATAGTTGTGATTTACCTTAGATATTCGTGATACACAAGTGTAATGCACTGGGCTGAAAGAGCACTCAGTAATAATGCACACTTTTTGTTTCCCAGAAAATGGATTTGCTTGCTCACCACTGTTTGACATGTTGGTGGCAAACATACCACAGTGTTATTCTTGTTATTTATGTTGGAAATACCTTTAAAAAAAGTGTAACACACTGGGCTGAAAAGGCACTCAGCGGTAACACACCCTTGTTCTTTTGGAGAAAGTGGGTGTGCTTACTCACCAGACTGTGACATGATATTGGCAAAAAAAACTGCTGCGTATTTCTTATGATTTACATTAGAAATACCGCAAACACAAGTGAAATGCCCTAAGCTGAATTAGCCCTCAGTAGTAATGCACACTTGCTGATTCCCAGGAGTAGGATTTCTTACAATATGCCACATGATGTTGGGAAAAATACTGGTGTGTCATTCTTGTGATTTACATTTGAAATACCTAAAACACAAGTGAAAACCCCTAAGGCTGAATTAGCCCTCAGTAGTAATGCACACGTGCTGATTCCTCGAAGAAGGATTGCTTAGTCACTATATGCCATGTGATATTGGCACAAATCTGCTGTGTCAGTCATGTGATTTACCTTAGAAATACCTCAAACACAAGTGAAACACACTGAACTGAATTAGCCCTAATTAGTAACGCACACTTGCTGATTCCCCGAAGGAGGATTGCTTAGTCACTATGTGACACATAATATTGGCAAAAAAACTGCTGTGTCATTCTTGCGATTTACCTTAGAAATACCTCAAACACAAGTGAGATGCACTATGCTGAATTAGCCCTAATTAGTAACGCACACTTGCCGATTCGCAAAACAATGATTGCTTACTCACTATATGCCATGTGATGTTGGGAAAAATACTGGTATGACATTCTTATGATTTACCTTTGAAATACCCCAAACACAAGTGAAACGCACTATGCTGAATTAGTCCTCAGGAGTAATGGACACTTGCTGATTCACAGAAATAGGATTGCTTACTCACTATATGCCATGTGATGTTGGGAAAAATACTCGTGTTTCATTCTTGTGATTTACCTTTGAAATACTCAAACACATGTAAAATGCACTAAGCTGAATTAGCCCTCAGTAGTAGCGCACTCTTGTTGATTCCATGAAGTAGGATTGCATACTCACTATATGCCACGTGCTGTTGGGAAAAATACTAGTGTGTCATTCTTGTGATTTACCTTAGAAATACCTAAGCTCAGGTGCAGTGCACTGGGCTGAAAGAACACTTAGTAAAAAGGACTCTTTTTCTTCCCTAGAAAGTGCATTTGCTTAATGTTCCCGGTGTAACATGAAGTTGGGATAAAAACTACTATGTCATTCCTGTGATTTACCTTAGAATGACCTTAAACACCTGCTAATGCACTGGTCAGAAAGAGCAATCAGTGAAAATGCACCCTTCTTTTTCCATGAATATTTGCTTGCATACTCACCACAGTGTGATGAGATGTTGGGAAAAAATTTTGCAGTTTTATAATTTTGATTTACCTTAGAAATTCCTGATACACAAATGTAACACACTGGGTGGAAAGAGCACTCAGTAATAATGGACACTTTTTGTTTCTGAGAAAATGGATTTCCTCCCTCACCACAGTGTGACAGGTTGGTGGCAAAAACATCACAGTGTTATTCCTGTTATTTACGTTGGAAATACCTTTAAAAATATTATAACGCACTGGGCTGAAAAAGCACTCAGTAAGAACACACCCTTGATCTTTCCTAGAAAGTGGGTGTGCTTACTCATCAGAGTGTGACATGACGTTGGCAAAAAAACTGCTGTGTCAATCTTGTGATTTACCTTAGAAATACCTCAAACACACGTGAAATGCACTAGGCTGAATTAGCCCTCAGTAATGCACACTTGCTGATTCGCAGAAATAGGATTGCTTACTCACTATATGCCATGTGATGTTGGGAAAAATATTGGTGTGACATTCTTGTGATTTACCTTTGAAATACCTCAAACACAAGAGAAATACACTAAGTTGAATTAGCTCTCAGTAGTAATGCACACTTGCTGATTCCCAGAATTATGATTGCTTGCTGACTATATGCCAGGTGATGTTGGGAAAAATACTGGTGTGTCTTCTTGTGATTTACCTTTGAAATACGTCAAACACAAGTGAAATGCAATAACCTGATTTGGCCCCCAGTAGTAACACACACTTGCTGATTTCCAGCAGAAGGATTGCTTACTCACTATATGCCATGTGATGTTGGGAAAAACACTGGTGAGTCATTCTTATGATTTACCTTAGAAATACCTGAAACATAAATGTAGTGTGCTGGGCTAAAAAAACACTTAGTAAAAAAGGACTCTTTTTCTTCCCTAGAAAGTGCATTTGCTTACTCTGCATGGTGTAACATGAAGTTGGGATAAAATCTACTATATCATTCTTGTGATTTACCTTAGAAAGTCCTTTGACACCTGTTTAACGCACTGGTCAGAAAAAACAATCAGTGAAAATGTACCCTTATTCTTTCATGAATATTGGTTTGCATATTCACCATAGTGTGATGAGATGATGGGAAAAAATATTGCAGTTTCATAACTGGGATTTACCTTACAAATTCCTGATACACAAATGAAACACACTGGGCTGAGAGAGCACTCAGTAATAATGCACACATTTTGTTTCCCAGAAAATGGGTTTGCTTGCTCACCACAGTGTGACATGTTGGTGGCAAAAACACCACAGTGTTATTCCTGTTATTTACACTGGAAATAGCATTAAAAAAAAGTGTAACACACTGGGCTGAAAAAGCAATAAGTAGTATCTCACCCTTGTTCTTTCCTAGAAAGTTGGTGTGCTTACACACCAGTGTGTGACGTGATGTTAGCAAAAACAACCTCCAGTGTCATTCTTGTGATTTACCTTAGAAAGACCTCAAAACACAAGTGAAATTCACTAAGCTGAATTAGCCCTGAGTAGTAACACACACTTAATGATTCTCAGAAGAAGGATTGCTTACTCACTATATGCCACGTGATGTCAGGAAAAATACTGGTGTGTCATTCTTGTGATTTAACTTTGAAATACCTCAAACACAAGTGAAACACCCTAAGCTGAATTAGCCCTCAGTAGTAACGCACACTTGCTGATTCTGAGGAGTAGGATTGCTTACTCACAATATGCCATGTGCTGTTGGGAAAAATTCTGGTGTGTCATTCTTGTGATTTAGCTTAGAAATACCACAAACACAAATGAAATGCACTAAGCTGAATTAGTCCTCAGTAGTAATGCACACTTGCTGATTTCCCGAAGCAGGATTGCTTACTCTCTATATGCCATGTGATGTAGGCAAAAAACTGCTGTATCATTCTTGTGATTTGCCTTAGAAACACCTCAAACACACGTGAAACATATGAAGCTGAATTAGCCTCCAGTGGTAACGCACCATTACTAATTCCAAGGAGTAGGATTTCTTACAATATGCCATGTGATGTTGGAAAAAATACTGGTGTGTCTTCTTGTGATTTACCTTAAAAATACCTCGAACACAATGAAACACACTAAGCTGAATTAGCACTCAGTATTAACTCACACTTGCTGATTCCCAAAAGAATTGCTTACTCACTATATGCCACGTGATTTTGGCAAAAAACTGCTGTGTCATTCTTGTGATTTACCTTAGAAATACCTCAAACACAAGTGAAACTCACTAAGCTGAATTAGCCCTCAGTTGTAATGCACACTTGCTGATTCCAGAAGTAGGATTGCTTACTCATTATATGCCACATGATGTTAGCAAAAATACTGGTGTGTCATTCTTGTGATTTACCTTTGAAATACCTCAAACACAAGTGAAATGCCCTAAGCTGAATTAGCCTTCAGTAGTAACACACAATTGCTTATTCTGAGGAGTAGGATTGCTTACTAAAAATATGCCATGTGTTTTTGGGAAAAATACTGGTGGATCATTCCTGTGATTTACCTTTGAAATGCCTCAAACACAAGTGAAACACGCTAAGCTGAATTAGCCCCCAGTTGTAACGCACACTTGCCTATTCCCAGGAGTAGGATTGTTTACTCACAATATGCCATGTGATGTTGGAAAAAATACTGGTGTGTCATTCTTGTGATTTACCTTAGAAATACCTCCAACACAAGTGAAATCCACTAAGCTGAATTAGCCCTCACTAGTAACTCACACTTGCTGATTACCAAAAGAATTCTTACTATATGCCACGTGATTTTGGCAAAAAAAAAACTGCTGTGTCATTCTTGTGATTTACCTTAGAAATACCTCAAACACAAGTGAAACTCACTAAGCTGAATTAGCCCTCAATAGTAATGCACACTTGCTAATTCCCAAAAGAATTCTTACTCACTATATGCCACGTGATTTTGGCAAAAAAAAAAAAAAACTGCTGTGTCATTCTTGTGATTTACCTTAGAAATACCTCAAACACAAGTGAAACTCACTAAGCTGAATTAGCCCTCAATAGTAATGCACACTTGCTGATTTCCAGAAGAAGGATTGCTTACTCACTATATGCCATGTGATGTTCGGAAAAACACTGGTGTGTCATTCTTGTGATTTACCGTAGAAGTAGCTCAAACATAAATGTAATGCGCTGGGCTAAGAGAACACTTAGTAAAAAAGGACTCTTTTTCTTTCCTAGAAAGTGCATTAGGTTACTCTGCATGGTGTAACTTGAAGTTAGGATAAAAACTACAATGTCATTCTTGTGATTTACCTTAGAAAGTCTTTCAACACTTGTTTAACCCACTGGTCAGAAAGAGCAATCAGTGAAAATGCACTTTTGTTTTTTCATGAATATTGGTTTACATACTCACCACAGTGTGATGAGATGTTGGGAAAAAATTTTGCAGTTTCATAGTTGTGATTTACCTTAGAAATTCCTGATACACAAGTGTAACACACTGGGCTGAAAGAGCACTGAGTAATAATGCACAGTTTTGTTTCCCAGAAAATAAATTTTGTTGCTCACCACAGTGTGACATGTTGGTAGCAAAAACACCATAGTGTTATTCTTTTTATTTAGGTTGGAAATACCTTTAAAAAAAGTGTAATGCAATGGGCTGAAAAAGCACTCAGTAGTAACTCACCCTTGTTCTTTCCTAGAAAGTTGGTGTGCTTACTCACCAGATTGTAACATGATGTTGGCAAAAAAAACTCCTCTGTCATTCTTGCGATTTACCTTAGAAATACCTGAAACCCAAGTGAAACACACTAAGCTGAATTAGCCCTCAGTAGTAACGCACACTTGCTGATCCCCAGAAGTAGGATTGCTTACTCATTATATGCCAGGTGATGTTAGCAAAAACACTGGTGTGTCATTCTTGTGATTTACCTTTGAAATACCTCAAACACAAGTGAAATGCCCTAAGCTGAATTAGCCTTCAGTAGTAAGGCACACTTGCTGATTCCAAGGAGTAGGATTGCTTACTAACAATATGCCACGTGCTTTTGGGAAAAATACTGGTGTGTCATTCTTGTGATTTAGCTTAGATATACCGCAGACACAAATGAAATGCACTAAGCTGAATTAGCCCTTAGGAGTAATGCACACTTGCTGATTTCCTGAAGCATGATTGCTTACTCACTGTATGCCATGTGATGCAGGCAAAAAAACTGCTGTGTCATTCTTGTGATTTACCTTTGAAATATCTCAAACACAAGTGAAAAGCACTAAGCTTAATTAGCCCTCAGTAGTAACGCACACATGCTGATGCCCAGAAGTAGGATTGCTTACTCACTATATGCCCCGTGATATTGGGAAAAATACTGGTGAGTCATTCTTGTGATTTATCTTTGAAATACCTCAAACATAAGTGAAACACACTAAGCTGAATTAGCCCTCAGTAGTAAAGCACACTTGCTGATTCCTAGGAGTAGGATTGCTTACTCACAATATGCCATGTGATGATGAAAAAATACTGGTGTGTCACTCTTGTGATTTGCCTTAGAAATACCTCAAACACAAGTGAAGCACACTAAGCTGAATTAGCCCTCAGTAGTAACGCACACTTGCTGATTCCCAGAAGAACTGCTTACTCACTATATGCCACATGATTTTGGCAAAAAAACTGCAGTGTCATTCTTGTGACTTACCTTAGAAATGCCTCAAACAAAAGTGAAACACAGTAAGCTGAATTAGCCCTCCCTAGTAACGCACACATGTTGATTCCCAGAAGAAGGATTGCTTACTCACTATATGCCACGTGATGTTGGGAAAAATACTGGTGTGTCATTCTTGTGATTTAACTTTGAAATACTTCAAATGCAAGTGCAACGCACTTAGCTGAATTAGCCCCCAGTAATAACGCACACTTGCTGATTCCCAGAAGGATTGCTTACTCATTATATGCCACGTGATGTTAGCAAAAATACCAGTGTGTCATTCTTGTGGTTTACCTTTGAAATACCTCAAACACAAGTGAAACGCCCTAAGCTGAATTAGTAGTAATGCACACTTGCTGATTCCAAGAAGTAGGATTGCTTACTAACAATATACCTTGTGCTTTTGTGAAAAATACCGTGTGTCATTCTTGTGATTTAGCTGAGAAATACCGCAAAAACAAATGAAATGCACTAAGCTGAATTAGCCCTCAGTAGTAATGCACACGTGCTGATTTCCCAAAGCACGATTGCTTACTCACTATATGCCATGTGATGTAGACAAAAAAAAACTGCTGTGTCATTCTTGTGATTTTACTTTGAAATAACTCAAACACAAGTGAAACGCTCTAAGCTTAATTGGCCCTCAGTAGTAATGCACACTTGTTGATTCTCAGAAGTAGGATTGCTTACTCACTATATGCCATGTGATGTTGGGAAAAATACTGGTGTGTCATTCTTGTGATTTACCTTAGAAATACCTCAAACACATGTAAAATGCACTAAGCTGAATTAGCCCTCAGTAGTAATGCATACTTGTTGATTCCAGGAAGTAGGATTGCTTACTCACTATATGCCTCGTGATGTTGGGAGAAATACTGGTGTGTCATTCTTGTGATTTACCTTAGAAATACCTCAAACACAAGTGAAACGTACTAAGCTGAATTAGCCCCCAGTAGTAACACACCCTTACTGATTCCCAAAAGATTGCTTACTCACTATATGCCACGTGACTTTGGCAAAACCCTCCTGTGTCATTGTTGTGATTCACCTTAGAAATACCTCAAACACAAGTGAAAAGCAGAAAGCTGAATTAGCCCTCAGTAGTAATGCACACATGCTGATTCCAAGAAGTAGGATTGCTTACACACAATATGCCACATGATGTTCGGAAAAATACTGGTGTGTCATTCTTATGATTTACCTTTGAAATAATTCAAACACCAGTGAAACTCACTAAGCTGAATTACCCCTCAGTAGTAACGCACACTTGGTGATTCCCAGAAGTAGAATTGCTTACTCACTATATGCCACTTGATGTTGGGAAAAATACTGGTGTGTCATTGTTGTGATTTACCTTTGAAATACCTCAAATACAAGTGAAACACACTAACCTGAATTAGCCCTCAGTAGTAATGCACCCTTGCTGATTCCCAGGAGTAGGATTGCTTACTCACTATATGCCACATGATGTTTGAAAAATACTGGTGTGTCACTCTGGTGATTTACCTTTAAAATACCTCAAACACAAGTTTAGAGCACTGGGCTAAAAGAATACTTAGTAAATAAAGACTCTTTTTCTTTCCTAGAAAGCACATTTGGTTACTCTGAATGGTGTAACATGAAGTTGGGATAAAAACTACTATGTCATTCTTGTGATTTACCTTAGAAAGTCCTTCAACACCTGTTTAACACACTGGTCAGAAAGAGCAATCAGAGAAAACGCACCCTTGTAGTTTCATGAATATTGGTTTTTATACTCACGACATTATGATGAGATGATGGGAAGAAAAATTGCAGATTCATAGTTGTGATTTACCTTAGAAATTCCTGATACACAAGTGAAATGCACTGGGCTGAAAGAGCACCCAGTAATAACACATACATTTTGTTTCCCAGTAAATGGATTTGCTTGCTCACCAGAGTATAACATGTCGGTGGCAAAAACACCACAGTGTTATTCTTCTCATTTACATGGGAAATGCCTTTTAAAAAAAGTGTAACACACTGGGCTGAAAAAGCACTCAGTAGTAACACAACCTTGTTCTTTCCTAGAAAGTGGGTGTGCTTACTCACCAGAGTGTGACATGATGTTGGCCAAAAAAACTGCTGTGTCAATCTTGTGATTTACCTTAGAAATATCTCAAACACAAGTGAAACGCACTAAGCTGAATTAGCCCTCAGTAGTAAGGCGCACTTTCTGATTCCCAGAAGTAGGATTGCATACTCACTATATGACACATGCTGTTGGGAAAAAAACTTGTGTGTCATTCTTGTGATTTACCTTTGAAATACCTCAAACACAATGAAATGCACTAAGCTGAATTATCCCTCAGTAGTAATGCACACTTGCTGATTTCCAGAAGTAGGATTGTTTACTCACTATATGCCAGGTGATGTTTGGAGAAATACTGGTGTGTCATTCTTGTGATTTACCTTTGAAATACATCAAACACAAGTGAAACACACTAAGCTGAATTAGCCCTCAGTATTAACACACAGTTGCTGATTTCCAGAAGAAGTATTGCTTACTCACTATATGCCACTGATGTTGGGGAAAACACTGGTATGTCATTCTTGTGATTTACCTTAGAAATACCTCAAACATAAATGTACTGCGCTGGGCTAAAAGAACACTTAGTAAAAAAGGACTCTTTTTCTTTCCTAGAAAGTGGATTTGCCTACTCTGCATGGTGTAACATGAAGTTGGGATAAAAACTACTATGTCATTCTTGTGATTTACCTTAGAAAGACCTTAAACACCTGTTAATGCACTGGTCAGAAAGAGCAATCAGTGAAAACACACTCTTGTTGTTTCATGAATATTGGTTTGCATACTCACCACAGTGTGATGAGATGTTGGGAACAAAAATTGCACTTTCCAGTGGTGATTTACCTTAGAAATTCCTGATAAACAAGTGTAACACATGACTGAAAGAGTACTCAGTAATAATGCCCAGTTTTTTTTTCCAGAAAATGGATTTGCTTGCTCACCACAGTGTGACATGATGATGGCAAAAACACCACAGTGTTATTCTTTTTATTTAGGTTGGAAATACCTTTAAAAAAATGTAATGCACTGGGCTGAAAAAGCACTCAGTAATAAATCACCCTTGTTCTTTCCTAGAAAGTTGGTGTGCTTACTCACCAGAGTGTGACATGATGTTGGCAAAAAAACTCCTGTGTCATTCTTGTGATTTACCTTAGAAATACTTCAAAGACAAGTGAAATGCACTAAGCTGAATTAGCCCTCAGTAGTAACGCACACTTGCTGATTTCAAGAAGAAAAATTGCTTATTCACTATATGCCTTGTGATGTTGGGAAAAATACTGATGCATTATTCTTGTGATTTGCCTTTGAAAAACCTCAGACACAAATGAAATGCAATAAGCTGAATTAGGCCTCAGTGGTAATGCATACTTGCTGATTACCAGGAGTAGGATTGCTTACTCACAATATGCCATGTGATGTTGGGAAAAATACTGGTGTGTCATTCTCGTGATTTACCTTAGAAGTTCCTCAAACACAAGTGAAATGCACTAAGCTGAATTAGCCCTCAGTACTAACGCACACTTGCTGATTCCCAGAATTATTGCTTACTCACTATATGCCAGGTGGTTTTGGCAAAAAAAAGTGCTGTGTCATTCTTGTGATTTACCTTAGAAATACCTCAAACACAAGTCAAATGCACTAAGCTGAATTAGCCCTCAGTAGTAATGCACACTTGCTGATTCCAAGAAGTAGGATTGCTTACTCACAATATGCCACGTGATGTTGGGAAAAATACTGGTGTGTCATTCTCATGATTTACCTTAGAAGTACCTCAAACATAAGTGAAATGCACTAAGCTGAATTAGCCCTCATAAGTAAGGCACACTTGCTGATTCCAAGGAGCAGGATTGCTTACTCACAATATGCCATGTGATGTTGGGAAAAATACTGGTGTGTCACTCTTGTGATTTACCTTTGAAATACCTCAAACACAAGTGAAATGTGCTAGGGTGAATTAGCCCTCAGTAGTACTGCACACTTGTTGATTCCCAGAAGTAGGATTGCTTACTCACTATATGCCATGTGATTTTTGCAAAAAAACTGCTGTGTCATTCTTGTGATTTACCTTTGGAATACATCAAGCACAAGTGAAACACCCTAAGCTGAATTAGCCCTCAGTAGTAATGCACACTTGCTGGTTCCCAGAAGAGCATTGCTTACTCACTATATGCCACGTGATGTTGGGAAAATACTGGTGTGTCATTCTTGTGATTTACCTTTGAAATACCTCAAACAAAAGTGAAATGTACTAGGGTGAATTAGCCCTCAGTAGTAACGCACATGTGATGATTCCCAGAAGAAGGATTGCTTACTCACTATATGTCACGTGATATTGGGAAAAATACTGGTGTGTCATTCTTCTGATTTACCTTAGACACACCTCAAACACAAGTGAAACACACTTAGGTGAATTAGGCATCAGTGTTAACGCACACTTGCTGATTCCCAGAAGAAGGATTGCTTGCTCACTATATGCCACATGATGTTGGTGAAAATACTAGTGTTTCATTCTTGTGATTTACCTTAGAAATACCTCTAACATAAATGTAATGCGCTGGGCTAAAAGAACCCTTATTAAAAAAGGACTCTTTTTCTTTCCTAGAAAGTGCATTTGCTTACTCTGCATGCTGTAACATGAAGTTGGGATAAAAACTACTATGTCATTCTTGTGATTTACCTTCAAAAGTCCTTTAACACCTGTTTAACGCACTGGTCAGAAAGAGCAATCAGTGAAAATGCACCCTTGTTGTTTCGTGAATATTGGTTTGCATACTCACCACAGTGTGATGAGATGTTGGGAATAAAAATTTGCAGTTTCATAGTTGTGATTTACCTAAGAAATTCCTGATACACAAGTGTAACGCACTGGGCTGAAAGAGCACTCAGTAATAATGCACACGTTTTGTTTCCCAGAAAATGGATTTTCTTGCTCACCACAGTGTGACATGTTGGTGGCAAAAACATCACAGTGTTCTTCTTGTTATTTATGTTGGAAATACCTTAAAAAAAAGTGTAATGCACTGGGCTGAAAAAGCACTCAGTACTAACACCCCCTTGTTCTTTACTATAAAATTGGTGTGCTTACTCACCAGAGTGTGACATGATGTTTGCAAAAGAAACTGCTGTGTCATTCTTGTGATTTACCTTAGAAATATGTCAAACACAAGTGAAACGCACTAAGCTGAATTAGCCCTCAGTAGTAATGCACACTTGATGATTCCCAGAAGAAGGATTTCTTACTATATGCCACATGATGTTGGCAAAAATACTGTTGTGTCATTCTTGTGATTTACCTTAGAAGTACCTCAAACACAAGTGAAATGCACTAGGCTGAATTATCCTTCAGGAGTAAAGCACACTTGCTGATTCCCAGAAGTAGGATTGCTTACTCAGTATATGCCATGTGATGTTGGCAAAAATATTGGTGTGTCATTCTTGTGATTTACCTTAGAAATACCTCAAACACAAGTGAAACGCATTAAGCTGAATTAGCCCTCAGTAGTAACGCACATGTGCTGATTCCCAGAAGAAGGATTGCTTACTCACTATATGCCATGTGATATTGGGAAAAATACTGGTGTGTCATTCATGTGATTTAACTTAGAAATACCTCAAACACTAGTGAAATGCACTTAGGTGAATTAGCCCGCAGTAGTAACGCATACTTTCTGATTCCCAGAAGAAGGACTGCTTACTCACTATATGCCACGTGATATTGGGAAAAATACTGGTGTGTCATTCTTGTGATTTACCTTTGAAATACCTCAAACACAAGTGAAACGCACTAAGCTGAATTAACTTTAGCAAGCTGGAACTGGAAGTCACTTTAATTTTTCTTTTTCTTTTTTTTTTTTTTGGTTTCTTCTTTAATGAAGGCTCCGCTACTTATAATTATAAATACACACTGAATAAAAACAGTGACATGAATTACATTGTATTGTTGTTTTTCATCTTTGAAACAAGTTTAAATTAGATAATTTACTCTCCATGGTTCTCACCTATAAAATCAACAAGCTAATTAAAAATCATTTTAATTGGCAAAGAAAAGAGCCCCTGAAATATCAAAATTTTTCATGTATCAAAGGCCCATTACCAAACAAACCCAGGCCTATCACAAAGCTGAATTGGAAATAGACTGTGAAGTAGTCTGTAAACTGTACTCTTATTTTTAAACATGTGTCACTGACTTTGATGGTTTACTAAATACCAGGATAAAGAAAAATGCACCTGGAAACTAATTAAAGTTCTCTAGGGTCACAAGGTGGTATTGATCAGTATTAACAGACCAACCTATTGCAAGGTGGTATTGATCAGTATTGATTCACTAAGCTACTGCATAGCCTATAAATAAAATCAAAATACATTTAAACAAAAGAACAAGAGATCATCAGGGACCTGTCCACATGCCAGGTGTAGTGCAGGCACCAGTTCTGAGCTCTGCAACTTGCTGCTCATAGGCTGGGAAGGCAAGAGACAGTGGTGGGCTTAGAAACCTCTGAAGGACATCCAGAAACATGACAGCAGGAAAGCGTGGGGAAACAGTGACAACAGAAAGAAAGTTCTACTCTCTGACTGCACAGGAGCTCCTGTGCAGGTGCAGCTCAATGTCCAAGGGGCACACAGGGGTGTCTGACAGTCACCCACCCCCATAGCCCCCAAGTGCTCCATCCTAACAGAGTTTGGTAGTCAGCAGAACACAGTGGCTCTTTCCTTAGGTTAAGCACCACCACTGTAAGAACCACCAAGTACAAAGAGATCAGTGCAGTGCTCACAGCCAAGGACACAGTGACCAGGTGCTCAGCATGCCCCTGTGGGTGTCTGGGTCACTGAGAGAACCAGAGCTGACCATAGGAGGTATGGGAAGCAATCACAGATGGTGAAGAACAGAACGTGCATTGGTGTTGGCTCTGAGACCACATCAGCGGCAGGGCTGCTGTTGGGCCCATGGTCTTCTTGCCAGTTTTCTCAAGAAAAGAGGTTCAGGAGAGCTGGACCCAAAACCTATCAGGTGACATAAATGGATCTGAACTGCCTGAGCAATGCATGGGGGGGAGCACACAGGTCCCCTCATCACCATGAGGACAGCAGAACCCCACTGGAGGCAGCTTGAGTCCCAGAGAGAGGAGGATGGACAGAGAGAGAGAGAGAGGTTCATTTAGGGAACTGGCTCATGTGAGTGTGGCTCAGCTGGCAGGCTGCAGACCATGGAAGAGCTGCCGGTGGAGTCCAGAGTCTGCCCTCCCAGCCCGGGAGAGGCTGCTCATCCTCCTCAGTCTTCCTCCTCATTAACATGGCCCACTCACACCATGTGAGCCAGTAGACTTCCCACTGCCAAAGATCTCAGTACGCTGATGCTCATGTGCCTGTGCCTCTTCTGTGCAGCTGTGTCCACTGTGCTTCTCTTCAACAAGCAGAGGAAGTAGCAGCACATACAGCTCCAAGGGGACACTGACGGTGACCTTCCAGTGATGGATATGCACCATGAAGAGAAAGGAGCAAGGCCATTGCACCAGAAAGCGTTTCTGCAACTCTGGCATTGCTTCCATGAGCTGGTTTCTCGCTATGCTTCTGAGGTTGGAGTATTGCAACAAACTGCCCCCTGTAAAGCAAATCTCTTATGATAGTCTTGGAATGCATCTTTCCATATTTCTATATTCTAAGCAGAGAAAATAAAGTTGCCTTTTTTAGAAACTTGGAAATTAGGCTAGGAAAGCAAACAAAAAATGCTAAAATAGAAACCGCCTCTCAAAGTGAGGGGACTTTCTGTTTAATTGCATTGAAAAATTCCACTGACAAGCACCATTCCTCATCAGCTTCACTTATTCAGCTCTTCATCTGAGCCCCATCATCATAAGACTGGTGTTTAGGGTTTGCAAGGCAGTTTACAAGTGTGTTCATCCCATCTAGACCATTTAAGAGGAGAGCTTTTGTCACCAGATCGAATTTAATGTGGCGGAGAATGGGGACGGTCCTCACAAAGGTGCAGGGTCACTGGTGCTGCAGGGAAATGTAGCAAACAGAGAAGACCTGCTGCCTTAGGTGGTGTCCGGTTCAGGCAGGGCAATGGTGAGGCACAGGAGGGGTGCAGCACCACAATTAGTAAAGCAGGCTCTAGTGGATGGCAGTGCTGTGCCCATGTGAGAATAAACACACACAGCAGTCATGGCACGGTGCTGTTTCAAGCTTGGCCTTTGAGGTGGACCAGACCCCAGCACACAAAGGATGCTAGTCATAGGATGTGAGCACCAAGGCACCCAGCTCCCCTGGGCCATCTGGGTTCCAGGTGTGGACACAGCAGACTGTGACAGGGCCCATGCCCCAGAGACCCTGCTGACCACACTCTCACAGGCTCTGAGACTGGTCAGGGGGAGCCCACATGTGAGGCCTACAGAAGTGTGGCAGGATGGGCCATGCTCCAGGCCATAGCCAGGCTCACAGCAGGATGTGTGGAGATGACTCCATTCGCCATTACCCTAACATCCAAGTGAAGGAATCGGAGCTGCTGCAGAACAGACTTCTGTTCTGTAAAGAAAATAACAGCCCTTTCCAGCCATCTAAGCCAGTATATCAACCCTGTCCAGGTCTAGGCTGCATGTGCAGTGGCCTAGCTGCTCTCACATTAAAATCTACATTTCTGTCTTTTCTGGAAACCTCGTGAGGTGAGCACAGCTGCTTTCCTCACAGGGACCACACATCGTTCCTCCTGCCAGGATGAATGCTTTTGGTCACACGGATGCCACCAGCTTGGGTCACCTGCCAGGAGGCAGCTGAGAGCACATTCCCCTTCCCTGTAAGGATTCTCTGACTCTCAGATTCTCAGTCTCTACTCTGTGATCAATCTCCATTTCTGCTGTTGCTTCTGAGGCTGACAGGACCCTGCTCATGTAAATCTGTCCCCTTTCTCTGCATGGGACATGAGTGCCACTTGGTTTTTTGTTTGTTTGTTTGTTTGTTTTATTTTAAAGAGAATAAAACAAAAGAGGAAAGAACAAAGCAGATCAGAACAAAACAACAGAAGCAACACAGCACTTTACAATAAGACAACTTTACATTAGCAGTAGCTATCAAAATATCTCTTTCTCTGCTATAGTTGAGCACAGTTTCAAATGCAATAATATTAAACATAACAAAATAGTATAAAACCATTCAAAAGAATGAAAGAATTACAGGGCATTCTGATCCAAATAACAGAGAATGATCAATGGCTACTATAATATCTCATTTTCAATAAAAAATTTGTTTATACTGTAATATATATTAAAAATCCCAATAAGACACAACATAATAGAACTGATGGTAATAGAAGAATAGAAGCATGGTAAGACTTCAAAACAACATGATATTAAATCAGCAATGGCTGCCATAATGTTTTGTTTTCTTCAAAACAGCTGTTCATACCATCATGCATGATATAGTCAAACAAAACAGAATAAAAGCATTCGAACTGATGAATGAAAACATTGAAAGGCTTCAAAGCTATGAAATGGGGAATCATGATTACCATAAAATCTTATATACTCCTACCAACTCTCATACTAGGGAGACTATACGGTATTTACACATGTGAGTTCCACTTATTTCACTTATGAGTATGGTCTCAAGTTGTGTCCATTTATTTATAAATATCTCAATGTGATCATTCTTTATAGCTGAGTAGTACTCCATTGTACAAAAATACCACATCTTTTTTATTCATTCCTCAGTTGGTAGTCACTTAGGTTGTTTCCAAGATCTGGCTATTACAAATTGTGCTGCTATAAACATGGGTGCACATATATCACTGTGGTATGATGTTTTCAGTTCTTCTGGGAATATGCCTAGAAGTGGTATAGCTGGGTCAAATGGGACTTCCAAACCCAGCTTTTTGAGGAATCTCCAGAATGACCTTCACAGGGGTTGCACCAGTCTACACTCCCACCAACAGTGCAGAAGTGTTCCTTTTTTCCCATAGCCTCTCCAGCATTTGTTGTTAGTAGTTTTTTTTTTTTTTTATCCTGGCCATTCTTTCTAGGGTGAGATGGAATCTCAGTGTGGTTTTAATTTGCATTTCTCTAATGACTAATGATGATGAGCATTTTTTCATGTATTTATTTTCCATTCGTATTTTTTCATCTGAGAACTGTGTATTCATTTTTGAGATGCCCATTTTTGGATTGGGTCTTTGAATTTCGAGGGTCAGATTTTTTTTAATTCTTTATAAGTTCTAGAGAGAAGTCCTTTGTCTGAGGGACTGTCCATGAAGATTTTTTCCCAATTTGTGGGTTTTCTTTTCACTCTGCTGGAACTCTCTTTTGACATGCAGAAACTCTTTAATAAGATGTGGTCCCAGTTATTGATTCTGGAAAGTATTTGCCTGCGGTTTGATTCTTGTTTATGAATTCTCTACCTAGCCCTATATCTTCGAGATATTTACCTACTTTGTCTTCCAACAGATTTAGTGTTTCTGTTTTAATATTCAGATCTTTGATCCATTTAGATTTTATTTATAGGCATGGGTCTAGTTTTAGTCTTCTGCGTATGGATAGCAAATTTTTCCAGCACCATTTGTTAAAGAGACTCATTCTTCCAGCAAGCATGTTTGGTCCCTTTATCAAAGGTAAAGTGGTTGAGTAAGTTTGTGGTTGTGGTTGTATCTTCCAATCTATTCCATTGATCTTCAGGTCTGTTTTTATTTTAGTACCATGTTGATTTTATTACAGTACCTTTGTAGTATAATTTCAGGTCAGGGATTGTGATGCCTCCTGCCTTTCCTTTGCTGCTTAGAATTGCCTTTTCTATTCTAGGTTTCTTTTGGTTCCAGATGAATTTTAGGAGTGATTTCTCTGGATCTATGAGGTATGTTAGTGGTATTTTGATTGGGATGGCATTGAATCTGTATAGTAATTTTGGGAGAATGGCCATTTTCACAATGTTCATTCTTCCAATCCATGAACAAGGGATGTCTTTCCATTTTCTGAGGTCCTCTTCAATTTCCTTTTTCAGGGTATTATTATTTTCCCTGTATGGCTCTTTTACTTCTTTCATGAGATTAATTCCTAAGTATTTCATTTTTTTGGAAACTAGTGTGAAGGGTGTGGCTTCTTTTATTTCTCTCTCAGTATTTTTATTGTTAGTGTATATGAATGTGATTGATTTTTGAGTATTGATTTTGTATCCAGCTACCTTGCTGAATTTATTTATTATAACTAGGAGTTTTTCAGTGGAGTTTTGGGGGTCTTCTATGTAAAGTATCATGTCATCTGCAAATAATGATAATTTAACTTCCTCTTTTCCTATCTTTACTCCTTTTATTTCTCTCTCGTCTAATTGCTCTGGCTAGTATTTCCAGTACTATGTTGAATAGGAGCGGTGACAGGGGACATCCTTGTCTTGTCCTTTATTTTAAGGTAAAGGCTTTCAATTTTTGACCATTTAATGTGATGCTGGCTGTAGGTTTGTCATAGATGGCCTTTATCATATTGAGGTAAAGACCATCTATTCCAATTCTCTGTAAGGTTCTTATCATGAATGAGTGTTGGGCCTTATCAAAAGCTTTTTCTGCATCTATAGAGATGATCATATGGTTCTTGCTTTTGGCTCTATTGATATGGTGGATTACATTTATTGTTTTGCGTATGTTGAACCATCCCTGCATTCCTGGGATGAACCCCACTTGGTCATGGT
>PVJX010024654.1:0-27831 GCA_004027295.1 Dolichotis patagonum
CGTGTCCGAGAGTTTCGGGTCCCAAAGAGACAGCCCGAGATGCTGCTTTCTGGGAGACTTCCTGGGTGTGAAGGGCAGGGCTACGGGCCCAAACAGACCTGGCCCAGATGCCGATCTCCAGGCAGTTCCTTGCGGATGAAGGGCGGGCCTACCAGCCCCAAAGATTCGCGCCGAGATGCAGGTCTGCGCAGGCTTTCGATCCAAACAGCCCAGGCCACTCTACGGGTCCGAGAGTTTCAGGTCCCAAAGAGCGGGTTAACTATTCTATTTGCAGAGAGTGTGAACTTGAAACTTAACATGATTAAAAGAGACAAAGAAGGTCACTACATACTTGTAAGTGGAAAAATTCAAGAGGAAGAACTAACAAGTATATATGCATCAAATACAGGAGCACCCAACTATATAACACAGATACTAAAGGACATGAAAAGTCAAATACACAAGAACACAATTGTTACAGGGGACATTAACAGCCCATTGTCACAAAGAGATAGATCAACTAGACAAAAAGTCAGGAAAGAAGTAATAGAACTGAATCACACCTGCAAGCAACTCGACTTAGTAGATGTTTACAGAGTGTTCCACCCAACCACAACAGAATACAGATTCTTCTCAGCTGCCCATGGTACATTCTCCACAATAGACCATATATTATCCTATAAAACATTCTTAAGTAAATGGAAGGCTATTGAAATTATCCCATGCATACTGTCTGACCATAATGCACTGAAATTGGAAATTAATGGCAAAAGAAATTACAAAACCTGCATGCATACATGGAAATTAAACAGCAACCTTTTAAACAACCAGTGGACTACCAATGAAATTAAGGAAGAAATAACAACAAACTTTTAAACAACCCTGGGCTGCCAATGAAATTCAGGAAGAAATACCCACAATTTAATGAAAATGCAGAAACAACCTATTGCAATCTGTGGGATGCAATGAAAGTGTTCTTAAGAGGGAACTATATAGCAATAAATAGCCATATCAAGAAAATAGAATGAGTACAAATAATAAACCTAATACTTCATCTCCATCTACTAGAAAAAGAAGAGCAAGTTACACCTAGAGCTCATAGAAGAGAGGAAATAGTAAAGATTAGAGCAGAAATCAATGCAATTGAAACAAAAAAAATACAAAGAATTAATGAATCAAAAGTTGGGTTTTTTGAGAGAATAAATAAAATTGACAAAACTCTAGCTAACCTTATAAAGTAAAAGAAAGAAAAAACACAAATTCAAGCAATATGGACTGAAAAGGGGGACATTACTACAGATTCCATGGAAATTTAAAAGGTCATGAATACCTACTTTAAGAATCTCTACTTAAGAAACCCTGGCACATTGGGACCTGCACTGTGCGGTTGACTCGGGGTGCCAGGAGAACAAGGAGTTCCACCCCTCTCTGGGGGTGGCTGAGAGTGTGGCCGACTTTCAGCAGCCCAAAGGAGAGATACCCTGGCAGGTTGGGACCTGCACCGTGCAGTTGACTTGGGGTGCCAGGAGAACAAGGAACTCCCCCCTCTCTGGGGGCAGCTGAGAGTGTGGCAGACTTTCGGCGGCCTGAAGGAGAGAGACCCTGGTGCATCGGGACCTGCACCATGCAGTTGATTTGGGGTGCCGGGAGAACAAGGAACTCTTCCCGTCACTGGGGGGTGACTGTGATCCTGCCTGTGTGTGGGCTGAGAATCAGACATCTCATGTCATCCTGTCCCTCATCCCGTGTCCCACCTCCCCCTCCCCCCTGCCTAGCAAGTGGGAGCCAGTGAACTGCAAATCTTGTGAAAAGATTGGCTATGTTATTTAGTATGAGCTCTCCACATGCAAAGATGAGGACAACCATGTGCAAGAAAACAAGAGACAATATGACAGATAGTGAAGATTTCTGGTTGTCTAGCTTTGAAATTTATGCTTTCTTATGTCCCATTCTGTTCTGTTTTGTTGTGTTTAATTTTACTCCCTTTTAAAATCAAATAAAAAATTATAAAAAAAGAATGTCTACTTACATAGAGAGGAAAACACAGAGGAAATGGATAGATTTCTAGAAACATATGAACTACCAAAACTCAACCAAGAAGATATAGCAATTTTGAATTACCCAATATTGAAATTGAAAATGTAATAAAAAACTTACCAACATAGAAAAGTCCAGGTCCTGACAGATTCACAGCTGAATTCTACAAGAAATTTTGAAAAGATTTGATGCCAATACTCCTTAAACTCTTCAATGAAATTGAAAAGAAAGCAGTCCTCCCTAAATCATTCATGGAGGCAAGCATAACTCTCATACCAAAACCAGAGAAAGACCCAACCAAAAAGGAGAACTATAGGCCAATCTCAATAATGAGCACTGATGCAAACATTCTCAGTAAAATACTGGCAAACAGAATGCAGCAAATCATCAAGAAGATTATACATCATGACCAAGTGAGATTCATTCCAAGAATGCAGGGATGGTTTAACATATGCAAATCAATAAATGTGATATACCATATCAACAGAGCCAACCCCCCCCCCCCCAACATGGTCATCTCAATAGATGCAGAAAGAGTTTTCAATTAAGTCTAACACAGGTTCATGATAAAAACCTTTCACAAACTCAGAATACATGGAGTCTACCTCAACCTTATAAATGCCATCTATGACAAATGAACAGCCAATATTATACTAAATGGACAAAATTTAAAAGCTTTTACTTTAAAATCAGGAATAAGACATGGATGTCCACAATCACCACTCCTTTTCAATGTAGTTCTGGAAACACTAGGCAGGGCAATCTGACAAGAGAGAGAAATAAAAGGAATAAAGACAGGAAGGAAGAAGTTAAATTATCACAATTTCAGATGATATGATAGTCTATATAGAAGACCCCCAAAGCTCAATTAAAAGACTGTTAGAGGTAATAAACAAATTCAACAGTGTAGCTGGCTACAAAGTCAACACACAAAAATCAATAACATTCCTGTACACAAACAAGAAACTCACCAAGAGTGAAATTATGGAAATATGGAAATTATTACAGGGTGACCTTAACAGCCCATTGCCACAAAGAGATAGATCAACTAGACAAAAAGTTAGGAAAGAAGTAATAGAACTGAATCATACCTGCAAGCAACTGGACTTCATAGATGTTTACAGAGCATTACACCCAAGCAGATCAGAATACAAGTTCTTCTCAGCTGCCCATGGGACATTCTCCAAAACAGAGCATATATTATCCCATAAAACATTCTTAAGTAAATGCAAGGGTATTGAAATTATCCCATGCATACTATCTGATGATAGTGCACTGAAATTGGAAATTAGTGGCAAAAGAAATTACAAAACCTGCATGCATACATGGATATTAAACAGCAACCTTTTAAACAACTAGTGGGCTACCGATGAAATTAAGGAAGAAGTAAAGCAATACATACAATTTAATGAAAATGTGGAAACAACCTATTGCAACCTGTGAGATGCAATAAAAGTGGTCTTATGAGGGAAATATATAGCAATAAACAGTCATATCAAGAAAATAGAATGAGGATAAATAAATAACCTAATGCTTCATCTCAGTCTACAAGAAAAAGAAGAGCAAGTTAAACTCAGAGCTCATAGAAGAGAGGAAATAGTAAAGATTAGAAACAAAATCAATGCAATCAAAACTAAAATACAGTACAAAGAATCAAAAAGTTGGTTTTTTTGAGAGAATAAACAAAATTGAAAAACCTCTAGCTAACCTTATGAGGAAAAGAAAGAAATAACCCAAATTCATGCAATAAGGACTGAAAAGGGGGAAATTTCTACAGATCCCATGGAAATTCAAAAAGTCATGAATACCTACTTTAAATCTCTACTTACATAGGAAAACATAGAGGAAATGGACAGATTTCTAGAAACATCTGAACTACCAAAACTCAACCAAGAAAATACAGCAATTTTGAATAACCCAATTTCAGCTATTGAAATTGAAAATGTAATAAAAAACTCACGAAGAAAGAAAAGTCCAGGTTCTGATAGATTCACAGCTGAGTTTTATAAGAAATTTTGAGAACATTTGATGGCAATACTCCTCAAACTCTTCAATGAAATTGAAAAGAAAGCAGTCTTCCCTAAATCATTCATGGAGGCAAGCATAACTCTCATACCAAAACCAGAGAAAGACCCAACCAAAAAGGAGAACTATAGGCCAATCTCAATAATGAACACTGATACAAAGATTCTCAATAAAATACTGGCAAATAGAATGCAGCAAATCATCAAGAAGATTATACATCATGACCAAGTGAAATTCATTCCAGGAATGCAGAGATGGTTTAACATATGCAAATCAATAAATGTATCACACTATATCAACAGAGCCAAAAATGAAAACCACATGGTCATCTCAATTGATGCAGAAAGAGTTTTCAATTAAGTCCACCACATGTTCATGATAAAAACCTTTCACAAACTCATAATATATGGTGTCTACTTCAACCTTATAAAGGCCATCCATGACAAACCAACAGCCAATATTATACAAAATGGACAAAAACTAAAAGCTTTCACTTTAAAATCAGGAACAAGACAAGGATGTCCACTATCACCACTCCTTTTCTTTTTTCTTTTTTTAAAATTTTATTTAAAGAGAAAAATAAAACAAAATAAAGGGTAGCAACAATATAGAATTCCAAGGAAAAAAGGAAAAGAACAACAAAAACAAAACAAAAAAAACCCTAGGAAACTATTACTTGACAAATTACATACTGACTTCTTGGAAATAGTTGTTCAAATTACAAAGTTAAAGCATGTAATGTAGACATTCAAACAGTGAGACTGTTAACAGTTTTGCTCCATGATTTCACAAAAATAGCAATATGGTCATCCATCTCATACACTCAATCATACATGCAATTATATCAAAAGGGTAAAATTAAACACAACAAAACAGAACAAAGTGGGTCATAAGAAAGCAATGTAAAAGACATAATTTCAAAGCCAGAGAATCGGAGATATTCACTCTCTATTGTATTGACTCTTGTTTTCTTCCAAATAGTTGTCCATATTGTCACATACAGGGAATTCACATGAAACAACATAGTATGGAACTGATCTGAGCAGGACGAGGAAGGCATTTCAGGTCTTCAAGACCAGACAATAGGGAAGCCTAGAATGGCTGTCATAGTGTCTCTTTTTCTCTTAAAAACAGTTGTCCATACCTTCAAGTGTGGTGAACTTAAACAAAATTTGTTTTTACAAGCTAAAATCACTTTGAACAAAGAATGATAGTTTTGCTGGATTTCACATCATGACGTTGTGGAATCAGCACTGGGTACTGTAGTGTCTCTTTTTCTTCAAAGTAGTTGTTCATTTCAACATGTGTTATATAGTTGGTTCTTGTAAACTGTTTATAAGCTCTACACATGCATCAGTCTCTATGTGTATATCTATTCTTTCTGTATTAGAAGGAAAAACAAAGCAAGACAAAACAAAACAATTCCTAGAAAAGCATGAAGCAAAAAGTCATATAAAACCACAATACAAGGTGATCTACAATGGTTACCACAGTGTCTCAGCAGAGTATAACAACATTAATAAAAATGAAGCATTGGAGACATTATAAGACTTCAAAAGCAGGCAATAATCAAACCAGACTTGGTATCTTAGTGAATCTTGTCATCTTCAGTGTAGTTGCCTATACTCTTAGACTTGATGCTATCAATCATAACAGATTTGAATAAAACAGTCAATACAAGATAGCAATCTAACAAACCATATTCAAATAAGATCAGCCATAATAAGACAGTATAGTTATACAGGGCTTCAGATTAAGTTGTAGGAAGTTAAGGATGATTAGCATATTATGTGCTCTCATTTTTGGGATAGCTGACTGTGTCCTCAATTCTAGTGTAAGTAGACAAACTGGAAAAGCATATAATCCATCCTAGCAGTGTGATGAGAATAATATAGATTTTAATTTTTGTTACCCCATTAACAGTATCCTCTGCTTTCGTTTTTTAGACAATTCCTCCCCTTTCACTCCCATAGGGTGCACTGCTTATTTTGGGTCCCACTGCCTCCCTATATAGAACCTCTCAGTGGACCCTATCTCCTGATCTACTCTGCCTGTGTTTCTCTCTGTTAATATTTTAAGACCATCTGCACTAGAGATTACAGCCAACCTTCTCTGCATTATTTCTGCTATTCTGTTTTTCTGCCATTGGTGTTTATTTTTCTGTTCCACTCCACTGTCTGCCCTGTTCACTGAGGCCTCTCTGCCACTGTTCCTGAATTGCTCATATTCTTTCTCTCTCTTTCTCTAAAATGTCCTTCAGTATTTTTTGTAGGGCTGGGTTGGTGGTCACAAATTCTCCCAGTTCCTCTTTTCCACAGAAGCATCTTGTTTCTCCATTAATTTCTAGAGAGAGTTTTTCAGGATACATCAACCTGGGCTGGAGTTTGTTCTCCTTCAGGGCTTGAATTACTTCACTCCAAGCTCTTCTTGGCTTGATGATCTGTGTTGAAAAGTCTGCCATGATTTTGATGGGTTTTCCTTTTTTTTTTGTACCAGGGATCAAAGTTATGACCTCACATTTGCCAGGCAGGCGCTTAAGCCACTGAGCTAAATCCCCGGCCTGATGGGTTTTCCTTGATAGGTGATCTGTTTCTTTTCTCTGATGGCTTTTAATATTCTGTTCTTATATTGAATTTCTGGGATCTTGATTATTAGGTGTCTAGGTATAGCTCTGTTTTGGTTGTAGGTGGCTGGAGTTTGGTATGCTTCATACATCTGCTTATCATTTCCTTTTTCTATGTTTGGGAAGTTTTCCTTAATCATTTCTGTGACTGGCCTTTGCAATTCTTCTGTTTTTACTCCTGCTTCTTTTTTCACATGCTTTATTCTGTTTTTTAAAACTTTATTTAAAGAGAAAAAAAGCAATACAAAAAAGGGTAGAAACAATACAGAACCTCAAAAAAAAACCCCATAAATCACTAGTTGACAAACCACATACTGTCCTCCCAGAAATAGCTGTACATGTTACAAAATTAAGGCATACAAAGTGAACACACAGTGAGGCTGCAAACAGTTATAAAAAAACAGGATGGAATAAAGCCAACTGAGACAGTATAGTGAAATTGGCACAGAACATCACAGCAAGTCACCAGGACAACAGTAATAGGCAACATTGTATATCTCGTAGTCTTCACAATAGTTGTTCTTGTACTAGGTACAGCAAAATCAAAGAAATACACAACATTATAGAACACATCAACACAGAGTATTGAATAGAGCAACACCATTACTCAGGACAAAGCAAAATGGTGATAAAAATATCTGCCTTCAGAGATAGTAGAAGGAAACTCCCCCGACTTGCTGTACCAAATATTGTCACCTCCTAAGAGATACCCAGATCCCTGGATCCCAATTGTTAATGGAGCGGGATATGTGGTATGTTTGATTCTAAGCCCATGCCCCAGTAGGCAGAAGGCTGGTTGCTGGTTGGCTCAGTGCCCTAAGTTCCAACATGGTGTGGATCTCAGGAAATGCTCTTGCTTCTTGTTTCCCCGCCCTGGGGTGGCCGTGGCTTGCCAGACCACAGTCACTTACCAGGGTGGCAGGCAGGTTACTGGTTGGCTCAGTGCCCTAAGTTCTAACATGGTGTGGATCTCAGGAAATGGTCTTCCACATGCTTTATTCTTCAGTTATAGATCCTCTTGTCATCTTCTAGTCTTTGTATTGTTACTGCCTGCACCCTTGTTATTTTTAAGAGATCTTCCCTCTCATGATCACACATTGCAAGCCTGTGTTAAATTTCTGATAGACTATCTTTGGTTTCTTTCAAGCAGTTTTGCCAACTTTCTATGGAGTCTTTAGTTTCCTGGTAATCTCTTTGAATCTGCTTCATGAAATCTAGGTTTGCTTTATATTCTTCATTGAACATTTCTCTCCTTTTGTGTTCCTCCATTATTCTGTCTGTGCCTTCTTGAGAGGAACCCAGCCTTTCTTTTATTAATATACTTATCTCTTATTTAATTTGGATTAATATTTCAGTTTTGATCTCATTTACAAGGTCCTGAACGTATCTCTTTATGTCCGCTGACACTGTGTTTGATGTTTCATGTTTGCTGCCCTCAATATCTTTTGTATTTCCCTCTCCTGGATCAATACTCCCGGGGTTAGGGGCTGGGGTTTTTTTCTTATTTCTCTCTCTTGTCATGTTTTTGGTTCCCTCCATACAAGTGTATAGTGCAATTCCCAGCCTCTTTTCCTGTTGGTTAAAGTTCCTCTAGAGCATGCAGGCTAGGAGCTTTTGCCCTCTTCAGGGGTCTATCAGAGATTAAAGTTCAAGCAAGGTGTATCAGAGATTAAAGTATGCACTGGCTCCTCCCTTGTGGGGCAGTCAACCTTTGCAGACCTTCACTGCATCAGTGTGCGCCATGCTCAAGGAATTAGTTTGTAGCTACCCACTGTGTCCCAGCCAGGGGCACAGTCCAGTCCAAGTAGATCCCACCAATCTGCTCAGTGAGGGCAGCAACCAACTGAAGCCACTTCCTTATGGAGTTAGGGCTGTTCTGCCCAAATCCAACATGTCGTCCAGCTGGTTGCCCCTTTCCCATGGGAGGGTCTTATTCCCATCACTCGCCGCATGTTGATCCTGGTCCCTGAGAACTGCTGGGCTCCCCGACCTCTGACCTCAGCACAACTGTGGCAAATTCATGGTGCCTTTGGTTGGGTCACGTGTAGGGCCTGTTCTGGGTGAGCCACGCAGGGTTGTTCAACTCCACGTTCAGCACCGCTCAAGCCAATCACATTAGCAGGGTTTGCTTGGTCAGGTCGGTCTCAGGCAGGAATTCAGCCGGCTTGGTGCCATACTTGCTGATCTTAGCTTCTCTAATGGTAGCCCCAGGACCTCATATTCGAGCAGTCTTTTTCACTTTAGTTTCTTCCTGGGTTGCGAGAGTCCATCTCCCTCTTTTTGCGTCTCTGCAGGGTGTTCTATTCTGGCATTTGAACAGTCTCTCTCAGAGAGGATCCATATCCTGCTACCTACTGCTCTGCCATCTTTGGAAACTCCCACCACTCCTTTTCAATCTAGTTCTAGAAACACTAGCCAGGGCAATCAGACAAGAGAAAGAAATAAAAGGAATGAAGATAGGAAAGGAAGAAGTTAAATTATCCTATTTTCAGATGACATGATACTCTATATAGAAGACCCCCAAAACTCCATCAAAAGACTGCTAGAGGTAATAAATAAATTCAACAGTGTAGCTGGCTACAAAGTCAATGTGCAAAAATCAATAGCATTCTGGTGGACAAACAAGAAACTCTCTGAGAGAGAAATTATGGAAATATCACCCTTCACAATAACATCTAAAAAATGAAATATTAGGAATCAACCTAACTAAGAATGTAAATGATCTATATGCTGAAAATTATACTATGCTTAAAAAGGAGATTAAAGAGGATATTAGAAAATGTAAGGATATTCCTTGCTCTTTGCTAGGAAAAACCAACATTGTTAAAATGGCCATACTCCAAAAACTGTTAACAGATTTAATGCAATCCCAATCAAAATACCAGTGATATACCTCACAGATCTAGAGAAAACACTCCTAAAATTCATTTCAAAACAGAAGAAACCTAGAATAGCAAAGGCAATTCTGGGCAATAAAGACCAGGCAGGAGGCGTCTCAATTCCTGACTTGAAACTGTACTACTAAGCCACAGTGATAAAATCAGTATGGTACTGGCAAAGAATTAGACCTTGGGACCAATGGAATAGATTAGAAGATGCAAGTATAAGTACAAAGACACTCAGCCAGCTGATATTTGACAAAGGGGCTAAACATGTTTACTGGAAGAAGGATAACATCTTTAATAAATGGTGTTGGAAAAATTGGCTCTCCACATGCAGAAGACTGAAACTAGATCCATGCCTATCACCATGCACAAAACTAAAATCTAAATGGATCAAAGACCTAAACATGAAAAGAGAAACACTAAATCTACTGGAAGATAGGGTAGGTAGAAGTCTTGGAGACATAGGGGTAGGCAGAGAATTCATGAATTTTTGAGGACCTGTAACTGTTCTCCATTTTCATAAGGATCCATTTTGCAATAACTGCCATCCTATGAGTATTAGTCAAACTCCTGCTTTCATAAAGATAAGTTTCTGTTTCCCCAGACAGGTTTTTGTTTCCCCACTTCCTCCCACTGTTGCCCATGGTTACTCCTGCTGGAAAGTTGAGCCCACCCAACTGTTGCCTAGATACTCCCACCAAAGAGTTAGTACCACCCATGGTTGCTTAGCTACCTGACTACATCAAATGACTTGACTTCCTCATTTCCCCACTCCCTATATATATGCTGAGCTATCCCCAAATAAATGAGACTTGATCAGAATCCTGTCTTGTCTCCATTTCTTGTGTCTCTTGTCCTATCTCATCCCCACTCCCCCTCTATGGTCTTTGTTGACTTACCCGCAGGTTGGGACAAGTGGCGCCCAATGTGGATTCTGAGAATGGGGGGACTCAGTGAGGGATGCTGTTCATTAGGCTGGCCAAGATAATAAAGAGGATCGAGACAGCGTGGTAACCTGTTGCGTTTTCTGTGCCTCGGTGAGTGAACGGTGATTATGGGACAAGCAATGAGTGAGCATAAAATGTTTATTGATGGTTTACAAAGAGCCTTAAAGACACGAGGAGTAAGGGTAAAGATAAAACAGTTGTGTCATTATTTTGACTACATTAAAGAGGTTTGTCCTTGGTTTCCCAATGAATAAACTATTGACTCAAAAAGATGGAAAAGGGTGGGTGATGCCCTCCAAGACTATTATAGGGTATATGGGCCCAAAAAAGTCCCAGTAACTGCCTTTGCTTACTGTAACTTAATAGATCAGAGTTTATAGAAAATTGTAAACAAATAGCCAATCACAATGTTCAGGCTGGAGGCAAATGGGACTCTGCTGTGTTAGTGGGAAAAGGCATTTATGCCTCAAAACAAAGACAAATGTGACTCAAGTCAGGGGTTTATGCTCAAATTCAAACAGCAGCCACTCAGGCATGGAGAAAGCTCCCCTCTAAGGGAGATATGAGCTCTTCTCTTACAAATATTAAACAAGGGCCAGACAAGCCTTTCACAGATTTTGTTCATTGCCTGATCACTGCAGCTGGCAGATTATTTGGCAATGCTGATGCAAGCTCTGATTTTGTCAAACAACTAGCCTATAAAAATGCTAATGCCACCTGCCAGGCTGCTATCAGGCCTCATAGAAAAAAGACAGATTTATCAGGGTACATTCGCCTCTGTTCTGACATTGGGATGGCTTATCAACAAGGCCTTTCTATGGCCACTGCCCTACAGGGATATAAAGTTAAACAGTTCTTATCTCAAAAAATGATAAAAAATGTTTTAACTGTAGAGAAAATGGTCACTTTGCCAAAGATTGCAAAAAAACCTCTAGTGCCTCTGTAAAACCCAAGCCACCAGGATTTTGCCCCAGATGTAAAAGACATTATCACTGGGTAAATAAATGCAGATCTAAAAAAGATGCTGATGGTAAAGAATTGCCTCCATTACAGGGAAATGGCAATCGGGGCCAGCCCCAGGCCCCCAAACCCAAACAAATCTTTGGGGCAGTCAGCTTCGTTCTAGCAAACAATAATCCATTTCAGACCTCTTCAGAGCCTCTCTATGATATTTTACATGTGATCCCAAGCCCACCTCCCCTTGTGAACTCACAGCCACAAAAAGACAGGCCATACATATTGTTGAGCAAGCCATTAAATCTCAGGCTGTTACCTTTGTGGATTACGACAAGCTCTTGGAGCTCATTATATGTAAAACTGCTCTTTCTCCTACTGCCATTTTTTGGCAAAATGCACTTTTGATGTGGGTTCATTTGCCTGTCATGCCTAAAAGGGCCATTGTGACATATTATCAGGCCATTTCTGATCTCATAATTCTAGGTAGAAAACAGGGATGATGCTACTTTGGAAAGGAACCAGATATTATAATACAACCTTACACAAAAGAACAAATCAATTGGCTATTGCAAACTACTGACTTTTTGCCCATAGCCCTGGCATCTTTTACAGGAATAATAGACAGCCACTATCCCCCAAATAAGCTAATTGATTTTGCAAATAGACACCCATTCACTTTCCCAAATACCACCAAATTTAAACCACTAGACCACGCCTTGCTGGTTTTTATTGATGGGTCCTCAAATGGCACTGCAGCTTATGTTTTTCAAGACAAAACAGTCACCTTTCAAACAAACAGCAAGTCTGCCCCACTAGCAAAATTACATGCTGTTACTGTGGTCCTTTCTGCCTTTCCTGACCAATCTCTTAATATTTATACTAATAGTGTCTATATTGCACACTCTGCTCCTCTGCTAGAAACAACTGGACAAATTAAACATGTGTCCACTACTGGAGAGCTATTTAGACAAATACAAATGTTCATTAATAAAAAAACTCACCCATTTTTTATATGGCACCTGCATGCTCACTCTAGACTACCAGGACCCTTAGCTAAAGGTAACCAAAAAGCTGACATGGCCACTTGGACACAGTCCCCTCTCTATACATTGACCAATATTAGTTCCAATGGCTCTGATGAAAGGATCACCATGGCACAAAATAGCCACCAGCTTCATCACCTCAGTGCCCAAACCCTTTGGCTTGCATATAAAATTACCAGAGAACAGGTCAGACAAACAGTCAAAAATTGTCCCTCCTGTGCCACACACCTCCCGACTCCCCATCTTAGAGTTAATCCTAGAGGATTGATCCCCAATGCATTATGGCAGATGGATGTCACCCATGTTTCTGAGTTTGGTAATTTAAAATATGCTCATGTGATTTTGGATACCTTCAGTGGCTTCATCCTTGCCTCCCTCCAAACTGGTGAAGCCACCAAACATGTAATTAGCCACATGCTCACTGCTTTGTCTGTCTTAGGATGCCCACAACAACTAAAAAACTGATAATGGTCCAGGCTATACTAGCCCTGCCTTCACTGGCTTCTGTCAACACCTCAACATTCAACACATAACAGGCATTCCTTATAACCCTCAAGGTCAAGGTATAGTTGAGAGAGCACATCTCTCCTTAAAACTCACATTTGAAAAAATAAAGAAGGGAGAATGGCACCCCACCAAAGGGTCACCTAGAAATATTGTATCTCACTCCTTATTTATTCTCAATTTTTAAAATTTGGATGCCAATGGACAATCAGCCGCTGACCGGTTCTGGCACACAGAGACACAAAAACAGTTTGCCTCTGTGCTATGGAAAGACCCTTTAACTAACTCTTGGAATGGCCCAGACCCTGTGCTCATCTGGGGCCGTGGATCAGTATGCATTTATTCCAAAAAAATAAAATCTGCAAGATGGCTACCAGAGAGATTGGTTAAGCAAATAGATCAAGCCCAAAATATAGAGGATGACATCTCAAATGACTCCAGGGACAAAAAAGACCCCTGATAGAATTTTCTTTTTTCTTCTCCAGGCAATGAAACCAAGAAACTGGGTCCTGTTCTTTGGGATTCTGATGATGTTGCCACTAACTGGAAAAGGAGGTTTTGGGCCCCCGGTAACCAAAGATCAACTAATGGCAAGTTTGTATGGAAAGTTGCTGTTTCTATACAAATAAATCGGGCATCGTCCGGGACAAAATAAAGAGGCTATAAGAAGATTTGGTTAAGAAAAGAAAAAAAAAAGAGTTATTTAAAAATCCCCTTTGGAGTGCCTGAAATGGACTATTGCCCTATCTCCTCCCTTTGCTTGGGCCACTGCTAGGTCTCTTAATCCCTCTATCATTAGGACCCTGTCTCTTTAATATATTGATGGCCTTTGTTAAGCAGCAAATTGATGCTGTAAAGATGCAACCCATACAGGTCCATTACCACAGGCTTGAGATGGCTGACAGAGAAGGTTACATAGAGCCTGAAAGGCCTTATTTTGATACCCAGAGCAGGATGCCTTAACTTTCTCACCTTGATGTGCTAGACTGCATAGCCAGAGGTGGGCAACTGGGACTTACATGTAGTGCCAGCCACCACCTAAGACAGGAACTGGGCCTTTTGCTGCCTGGTCTTCCGATGATGGGTAAAGTAAGGCAGGCCTCATGTAAAAGCTCCCTGACCCAAGACAGGCACAGTCTCCTCAAGGACAATCAGCCCTTACCCATGATGCCTTTAAATTAACAGAAAGGGGGACCTGTTGAGGACCTGTAACTGTTCTCCATTTTCATAAGGATCCATTTTGCAATAACTGCCATCCTACGAGAATTAGTCAAACTCCTGCTTTCCTAAAGATAAGTTTCTGTTTCCCCAGACAGGTTTTTGTTTCCCCACTTCTGCCCACCGTTGCCCATGGTTACTCCTGCTGGAAAGTTGAGCCCACCCAACTGTTGCCTAGATACTCCCACCAAAGGGTTAGTACCACCCATGGCTGCTTAGCTACCTGACTACATCAAATGACTTGACTTCCTCATTTCCCCACTCCCTCTATATATACTGAGCTATCCCCAAATAAATGAGACTTGATCAGAGTCCTGTCTTTTCTCCATTTCTCATGTCTCTTGTCCTATCTCATCCCCACTCTCCCTCTTGGGTCTTCGTTGACTAACCCACGGGTCAGGACAATGAATAAAATGCAAACTGCACGGGAAATACTTCAGAGAATCAACAACAGGGATCTCATGTTATTGAAAAGTTTCTGCACTTCAAAAGAAATCACCAGCAGAATGAGAAGAAAACCCACACAATGGAAAAGAATTTTAGCCAGCAACCCTTCAGACAAAGGACTTATATCAAGAACATATAGAAAATTGAAAAACACCAAGCCACCCAGATTCAAAAACCCTTTCCAAAAATGGACCTCTGAGATGAACACTCAGTTCTCATATAAAGATATACAAATGGCAAATAAATACATGAAGAAATGTTCACCATCACTGGTCATTAGAGAAAGCAAATTAGAATAACATTCAGATATCATCTCACTTCAGAAAGAATAGCTGCCATCAAGAAATCAACTGGTAACAAATGTTGGTGAGGCTGTGGGGAAAAAGGAACACTGCTCCACTATTGGTGGTGTGTAGAATGGTGCAACAAGTATGGAAACCAGTATAGAGAATTCTCAGAAGACTAGCACTGGAAGCTTCATTCAACCCAGCTATTCCCCTCCTGAGTATTTTCCCAGAAAAACTGAGAAGTTCATATCACAGTGATATATGTACACCCATGTTCATAGCAGCATAATTTGTAATAGCTAAATTTTGGAAACAACAAAGATGCCCATTGACTACAGAGTGGATGAAAAAGATGTGGTATTTTTATACAATGGAATATTCCTCAGCCACGAAGAAGGGTGATGTTGAGACCTTCATAGGTAATTGGAGACAACTTGAGACTATCCTCATTAGTGAAATAAATAAGAATCATATTTATAAATATCCCATTGTGTCTCTAGTGTTAAAAGTAATAAGAAATATAGGGGTAATAAAACCCAAAGTGTGTAATTGCTACTGTAAAAAAGGGAGCAAAAGAGGGTGCTCTAATGTATATAATTGCATGTATGTTTAAGTGTGTAAGATGAATGATCATATTACTGTTTTTATTAGATCATGGAGCAGAACTGTTAAAAGTCTCATTGTTTGAATGTGTACTTTGTATGTTTTAACTTTGTAACTTGAACAACGATTTCCAAGATGATAGTATGTAAGTTATCAAGTAATGATTTCTTAGTATGTTTTGTTCTTTTCTTTTTTTTACATGGAATTTTGTATTATTGCTATCCTTTTTTCTATTTTGTTTGTTTAGTTTTGTTTTCTGTTTAAAAAAATTTTAAAAAAATAATGAAAATGGCCAAATCACAATGGATCCAACAGAAATCTAAAAGATCATCAATACCTACTTTAAGATACTGTACTCTAATTAGATGGGAAATTCAGAAGAAATGGAAAAATTTCTACATACGTATGAATTACCAAAGCTGAAGTAAGAAGATATAAAAATTCTAAGTTGGTATCAGTCAGTGAAATTGAAGAATTACTTTTTAAAATACCCACAAAAAAAGTCCAGCTCTTGATGGAGTCACTGATGAATTCTACAGGAACTTTAGTGTAGATCTCATACCACTACTCCTCGACCACCTTGAAAACTTGAAAGAGAAGGAACATCCATAAAGAAACATTGTTTTGACACCAAAATCACAGAAGGATCTAAACAAAAAAGAGAATTAAAAGCCAATCTCTTTAATGCACATAGATGTAAAATTCCTCAATAAGATACTGGTCAAACAGAATGTAGAAAACCATCAAGAAGATAATACACCATCTCAGGAAGGCAGGGATGTTATAACATATATAATCAATAAATGTAATAGAACATATTAACAGGGACAAAGACAGAAAGCACACAGTCATCTCAATAGATGCAGGAAAAGTTTTTTGTATTGTCCAGCACTCATTCATGACAAAACCCTAAAGAAAATCAGAATACAAGTTCTTTATCTCAATCTGATAAAATCCATCTATGATAATCCAACAGCCAACATCACAATAAATATTCAACCAATGAAAAATTTCACTTCAAAATCAGGAACCAGATGATAAGTCCCCTATCATCACTCCTCTTCCATATTGTTCTTTAAACAATATTCAGAGGAATTAGTAAAAATAAATAAATAAATTAATTAATAAAAAGAATATGGGTAGGAAATGTAGATGATTAATGATCATTATTTTCAGAGGACTTGACACTTTACATAGAAGAACCATAAAATCCCCCTCCCAAATTCCCAGAATTAATAAAAATTTCAGTAGCATAGCAGGATAGAAACTCAATGCTGCAAAATCCATAAGGTTAGGGTTAGAGTAATACCTGAAGATGAATAACAAACTCATTGAGAGAGCAGGTAGGGAAACAACACCTTTCACAATAGCATCAAGAAAACTTAAACACGTCAAGATCAATCTAATAGGAAGTAAAAGAAGAATGCATTGAAAAATACAGCACTGTGAAAAAGGAGATCACAGAGGGTGTCAGAAAATGGAAAGATATCTCCTGTTCCTGGATGGGAAGTAGCAATAGACATATTCCCCAAATTGGTAGACAGATTTAATGCACTCTGACTCAGAATACCAACATACCAAAATACCTCATGAAACTAGAGAAAACAATCCTGAAATTCATATGGAACCAGAAGAAAATAGCAAAAATACTTCCTGGCAACAAGGGCAAATCAGAAGGCATCACAATCCTTGATTTGAAGTTACATTACAAAGCTATCATGATAAAAACAGTAGTATGATATATATATATATATATATATATATATATATATATATATACCTAAGACTCCATGGAGGTTAATAGTAGATACACAAAATACTTGCAAGCAAGCATACTCAGCTCCCTTGCCTTTGACAAAGGAGCCCAACACCTTCACTGGAAGCAAGATATTCCTTGTAATAAATGAAACTGGGTTTCCACATGCTGAAAATTAAACCTAGACTGTAAATTGAAAAGAAAACTCATTCTAGGGATAAAAAGCACCCAACACTAGGGAAGCTCTAGCCCTGCAACCACACCATACAGTGGTTTGGGGGACGGCCTTCAGTGCTGGGGTCGTCCACAACATCCACCCCAGTGATCTCTGGCTATGTGATGTGGAGCTGGCACACAGCCGCCCAAAGTAAGTGCTTCCTGATGGTGCTACTCTTTCACACAGATGGAAACAAAGAATACAGGCTGTGACCACTGGTCAGTACCTCACACAAATGTGTGTCATTTATAAAGTGAGCTCTGCATGTACTCACAGAGAGAAAGAAAACCTGTGAAGAGCAGAGCTCAGTGTTTTCCTCCAGGGAACTTCTTTCTTTGTGAGGAAGGCAACCCTTAAGTTAATCCACAAACTCAAGGTAAAACAAGTCCCTTTGCCTGTATATTGCTGCATGCATGTCTGTGTGTGCACGTGTATGTGCGCGTGCGCATGCGTGTGTGTGCATGTGTGATCTGAGGTTGAACCTAGGGCTTTACATCGAGATAGATCCCTAGTCCTTATTTATTTATTTATTTATTCTTTAATTTTGAGATAGAGTCTCACTAAGTTGCTAAGATGCCAGGCTGGGCTCAAATTTGGGATCTTCCTGCCTGAGTTTTTTGTGCCTGGCTACAAGTCAGATTCTATGGACCAAATCTCTCTGCCCTATATGATGTATATAAAAAATACAGCCTGAAAACAAAACAGGGGATGTGATCAAATCCACAGTGGACACATGCACTTTTTTGGCGTTAGGGGGCCTGTTGAATTGTTGTGGAGGGAGATCCTAAGGAAAGTTCTTGTCCTGAAAAAGCAGGTCACTGATTCTCGAGTATGAAGCAGTGTCACTGTGTGACCACAGGGGCACAGAGTGTGAAGAAGACTATTTTGTGATGAGATTTAGCTAGATCATCTAGAACTCAGAGCTCATACATCTCGGGCATAGGTGACCTTCACAGAAACAGCAACCAGCTGAGACCTCTGTGCTTATCTGTAACTCACGAACATGAGAACAAAGATATAGAAATGAAGCATTTTGCAACATGTATCTTATAAGTTTTATGTACTGGGCTGGAATGGGGTGGGTTTGTTATGTGAAATATGTGGACATAGTTTGGGCAGTCCTATCAGGGCAGAAGAAAGACATGGACCAAACCAAGCATGTTTAACAGTAACTTTCTATTAATTATGCTAACTGTTAGAGTGTAAATTCTTTCCTAATGTCTAAGCATGTATTCTAGCAGTATGGGAACTGTTGTTCTCTACGGTCCCTTCCTTAACTCACTTGGGTTCAATCATCCTTCTTCACAACATCTCCCCACAAGGCAGATGTGAATCTCTGCACGTATCACAGACAAAAGAAAAAATCCAGCCTTGCACTGAACTGCCACGTGTGTGTGTGTGTGTGTGTGTGTGTGTGTGTGTGTTTGTAATGTATAATATAAACTGACAGCACTATGCACCCAGTCAGTGCTGCCTGCCTGGTAGGAGTTGGTGGGGAGGGAGAGGAAAAAAGGCAGCAGTGCTTCTCTTCTTTTCTGAGTTTTCTGCATTGTGAATGTTCTTCCATGTGGTGGAAGCAGCCAGCATAGATCATATAAGCAAGAGTGCAGGGGCAGAAGATATAAGTGGGACATACAGTGCCTTTTTGCAGTGCACAGTCCTGGTGGTCAGAGAGGGATGTGCTGTCCATGAGAGATATCCAAAATATAAATAAATCGAAGAGCAAAATGAAAGCGATAGAAAGGAAATGTCAAGGTAGTCTCTGTGTAGATGTGAAGAGGATCCAGGTAAAGAAGAGTGGAAGGCAGGAGACAAAAGAAAATAAGCATAAACAGGATGCAATTTGCATGTATCTCGATTTCCAAACATGAGTGTAATTATTGTGCCACAAACATATGCTAATAAATGAGGAATTAACTGTGAAAAAAAATCTATGCACTGTGTGTTGTCTCCTATGAAGATACAGGTAGAAACCAGAAATTTCTATACTTGCAGGGACTGTAGGATGCCTGTATTTACAATCCTGACTGTGCTGGATCAGCTCAGCAAATACTAAATCCAATGCTGATGATTTGAATATTACACAGGAACCAGTGACGTGAGATGCAGAACCTGTACCTTAGAAAGTGCATGCTTTCCTTCAACAGGCAGAGTAACACTTTTGAAACCTGATCAGATTCTATGCTACAAAATTGCTTCTCTGTGCCACCAATACTTTCCTGCATGGACCTGGAGATGTGACCAGGCTCTCTCTTTGGTGTGCCTTGGGTGTGTACTCTCATGGGGACAGTTTCCAAAAGTGTGTGACAGGAATCCTGATCATCAACTTGACTAAGAGGTTCCTGAAGAGGGTTACTCATAGAGAGGTGCTAACTTCATACTACTTCACTTTCTGATGAGAACCGTGGTGAAGGATCTGTCAAGAGGTCTCCAGTCACCTGGCAGCTTCAACATTGGGGGGCAGAACAGACAAAGAATGCAACAGTCAGGCACAAATAGTGACTATCTGGGGTTTTCCTTTGTATCAGTAAAGTATAAAATAGCCTCAAGAAGAAAGGGGACCCATACCTGATACAATCTTCACCACAACATTACTTTCCATCATCAAATAATCAATCAGGTAATCATTAGGTAATCAATAACCCTCCCAGGAGTATGGATGAGATGGTCTCCTGGGTACTATAAGGAACTCACAGAGCAATGTCATCAGTGCTGCTTAAAAAGCAGCCTGTTCAGAGCAAGGGGCACAGATGTACACAAGCAGCATCTTTGTAGCCTGTAACTGTTCACTGTTCAGCGACATTCAGGAGCATGACAGCTGCAATCCCAGTGATGGAGAGGAAGGCACTGACATTTACTGAGGTGCAGTACACTGAACTCTGAGAGCCCTGCCAGAGGGAATTCAGTTTTAGGAAGACAGCATTGACACAAAGCCAAGCCCCAGAGAAACAGAGACTCCAAACAGTATTGGGAAGGACTACAGAGGGCCGCTTTGTGGGCCATGCTTCATCCCAAAACATAAGCTGCAAAACAGGGTAACAACTTTAGAAGTTATTTGCATTGTACAACTACCAAAATGTAGAAGCATATAATAAGTGCATAAAAATGTTGATGCACTATGGAAAGGATGCTTCTAGGATCCAAGGATTTTAATAACCTGAGGAAGAATATGCAAATGTCCTCAAAATTGGCAAAATGGGTCACGGCTCATGGGACCATGGCTCCTCTCTGAGTACTGGAAGCAAGCTTAGGCTGAGAGGATGGTGCTCTGTTGTGAGGACTCAAAACGAATCTCAGAGGAGGTTTGGAATAAGGAAATGAAAGGCTGCAGCCGTGGAAACAGAGCACTGCCCTGCAATATATGTGGACAGACACAGACTCAACTGGAGGTAGCCAGTCTCATGGCCCTGAATGCCTCTGGACATGGAGGCAGTGCTGCTGGCTGTAACTACCTTCCACTCTGGCTCTGTCCACATCTGTTGGAAAGGCCTCAGCTGTGAGTTCATCTTCCACCATTCCCAGAAAGCCAAGTATCCTTAATCTAGGACTCCAGAGCTCTCTCATGACACATTGCAAGGACAGGACCTTTGTCCCCCACCCTTTTGCCCCTAGCCTTCAGGGAGCACAGACTGCCTGCATGCAAACCAAACAGCTCAGCCCTGGTCAACCTTGTCTACAGAGACTAGGCTCTGGAAATTTTTCACCAGCCCGACTCTGCAGACCTCCATCTTCACACGGCCTCAATCTCCTCTGAGCATTTTCTGAAGAAAATAAATACATTTCCAATACTTAACTAAAGTCTTTGGCAACATCCCACCAAGGGTGGGAATTAATACTTTCAAAAAGTGCTCCTGTGGTGGGAATCATGGTAGATCAAGCACAAGCATCATGCTCTGTTATGCCTTGTGTCTAGATGATGTCCCCACAGCCTCATGCATTCCTAGGTGCAGCTTTTCAGAGATGGCTAAATCTAGTATATGTTAATGATTCATGGTGCAATGGTAAGATTAAGAGTGCTAGGATTAAAAGTTGGTGATTGCTCAATCAGTCAAATGATGAGTTTAGCACTGCTCTAATCCTGGTATTGTGGATACAATATAAGAGACAGAAAGGAGCTTGTCTCTGGCTTGCTTTGCTACATTCTGCCCACCACAAAGTCTTTCTCCTTGGTGATGCCTGTCTCTCATGCCGTGTTGCCTTGGAGCCAGCCACTTATGGACTGAAACCTCTACAAATCTTGAGCTAATTAAACTTTTCCCCTGGTTTAACTTTTATGTCAGGTATTTTGTCTCAGCAAAGAGAAAATCAACTAAGATATGATCTGTGACTCCCCAGGATTGATCGGGTCTTTACATCTAAAAGACAGATGCTTCCATGTCAGTAGAGTCTGAAGGTAGACACCTAGGAGAGGCACTGGCCAGTAACAGCCTGGGGCCCAACCTGGAAGGGACAGAGAAATGATGGCCAAGGCTAAGCAGGCAGTACTCTCAGCCCCTCAAGTTAGTACCAAGCATGACCTCCTTTACCCCCTGAGATGGAGACCCAGACCAGAGCCTTCTGCTGTACTCAGGTCTTTCATCAAATCCTGGGCTGTCAGGCCCACAGGTGGTACTCAGGTGAGCTGGGGCTCATGAAATTCCCTGATTGGTCCAGGATTGGGCCACAGGATTGGTTCAGGGAGGGCCACAGGATTGGTCCTCATACTAGGTTAGGAAGGAGTGTGTTCATCCGGTCCATAGAAGGAAGAAGACAAATGTCCTGTGCTAGGGCCAGCCATCCTGAATCAGGCTGCCAGAACTTTAAGGATGTAAATGCACTATCAGCAACTGTCAGGAGCCAAGACAGAGGAGATGGACAGGAAACTGGAAGATGGAGGCGTGCCAGAAAAAAAATCACAAGAGTTCCAGAAAAAGTTCCCACTCAGCAACCCATAAGAGCCCAGAGCACCAGGCAGAGGAGGCAGAGGTCACTGCCAACCCCTCCTTGATTCAGAAATAGCCATGGGCTATCCTAGGAGACAAAGACAACTCTGAAGAGTTATGAGCTAGAACTAACACCATCTCACCCAGAAATCCAGCAGAAACATAGAATCTCCATTGTAGAGCTGATGGTAAGCAACCAGAGTAGGCAAAGGGACACCAGCAGGGGCACACTTTTTGTGCTGGCCTATGTCACGTGACAGGATTACAGATCCTACTGGAGTACAGATTACCATACCCACAGTGACACAGGCCCGCTGCAAAGCTCCACCCTGAACCACAGCACCTTTGGGTCTGAGAGGCTCCTCAGCATTGCAAGTGGGGCCCACACAGTTCACCCACATGCAAATCCACCCACCCTGACCTGAGATCCCTCCAAAGGCGATGTGCAGGGATCTAGCAGGAACACCTCATCACCTCATGTTATGGCAGAAAAGGGGAAGCTGGGGGCTCCAACAACCCAGCCAGGAAGCACCCTGAGTCCATCTGGGGACCAGAGAGGAAGGCTTAGCTCTTCTCCCTCCAAGTCCATAGACAGAGAAACCATAGGCTGGTGTTTGAGGTAGAGGAGCCAGCTTTTGACTGTGGCCATGGGAGGGCATGTACTGTAACTCTCATGGGTTTTGTGTCTGCAATAGGAGCTTTAAAACTGGCACAGACAAGGCTCAAGGAAGAATCAGTATAGTGGGTTTTGAAGGTTTGGAGGTAGTATCTACCAAGTGCAGCAGAGAAGCAAACAGAGGGGTCATACACAAGGGCAAGGTCAGCACAGTAGTGTCCTTGAGATCCTTGTGAACAAAACAGTAGACAGCACATAGTGTTGTCAAATGAGACAACACAAAGAATTTCTTTCAACATTGCATTAAAGAAGTAAAAAAAAAAGTGGGTCCAAAACCCCACTATCAATAAATCTCTTAGCACAATAAGCAGAACCCACCCTTCCTGTGAAGGTAAACATTCTCCTGTGGAAAAACTACAAAGAAACCAAAGACAAGGATGAGCTATAGTCTTCTACCCTGGCCCCAGAGAGATGGCGCCCAGGAAGTCCAACATCGAGCCCCCTGGGAGATCGCAGATGAGCCCTGGAGAGGGGCAGGGCCTAACACTATGCCTAGGGAAGGACCGTGTGGGGTGCATCACAGTGCCTATGTGATCAGACAGGGAAGACTCAGATTCTACATGGGCTCAGAGACTATTGTGTGGCACAGGAAAGGAGGCCTTCATGGAGGTAGGCTAGTTCAGTTGGATATAAAGGAGAAGGACCCAGAGGTAATGGTACAGGGACAAAGTCAGTAAGATGCAGTGGGATAGAGGCTATGTATCCTCTCATGCCTCACGTGGCTCAAGAGGCACCATCAGGATCCCAAGTTCTAGATCAGTGGGCACAGAACTGACTCTCAGGCCTTCCCAGCTCTGCTCTGCTGGGTAGACAGCCAGGAGGTCAAAGACCCCAGAGTGAGTCATCCACTGTGTGGGGACAGTTCTCGACCTGAAAGGATGATCCAGGACACCTGGTTCCAAATATAACACCACAAGACATGGAGACCAGTACACTACTGCACAAGCATTAGGCCATGTGTAGGAAGAAGCTGTCCAGAGCATCCCTCACCCTGACTGAGTGCACCTAGGGACCCTACCAAGCACTACTCTTGGCAAATCTTGTCCCCCAGGAGCCTCTCATCTACCCAGGACACATAGCAGCCCGCAATCTAGAATGGGATCTGACAGTCTGTGTTGCTGTGCTATGACTGTGATGGACATGGCTGCTTTACCACAGCAGAAATACCACAGCCTCAGCATACCCATCCAAACCCAGGTCCCCGCCCCACCATCCTGTCTCCACAGAGCACTGCTGAGCATGCACTCAGGCTTCAAACAGTGCCTTGTAATGGAGTGCTCATTACACAGCCAGCAGCTGTTATCCAACCCTCGGGGGACAGTAGGACAAAATCAGGGCTCCACTCCTAGCCTCCTGAACCATACCAGGCATGCCCGGTATGCCTGGTATCCCTCCAGATAGGCTCATGAGGAGAAAGGACAAAGGCACACCAAAGGCAGTCAGAGCTGACTCCGTGGAAAACCAGGCCACATATCCTTCCTAGGATGAGACCCACATCAGGCCAGTAGCTCCACCAGCCCCACCCTCAATTGATGAGCATATAGGGGCTTCAGCTTGGTCAGTTGGTCACTACAATTTTAGACACGGTTATCCCCACATCTATAGGAGAAACCTGAGGAGAAGGCTGCCTTGTCCTGACTCTGCCCCTATGGGTACTGTCTGCCATCTGCAGAGCCAATACTCCACAGCTAAGCCTTCACTCCACCCTCCACCCACACTGACTACTGTCCTACCACTGACACCCTACGCTATCAACTACCTGCCCTATTCAACATCTAAATGCCATTCCCCACATCCAGGATGGACTCCAATCCAGGCCTTGAGAACCTATGTCAGCTGCATTGCAGAACAGATAGGGCAGGACAAGGTTATCATCCAGGGTCACCCAGGAATGCCTCCAATTTGTGTAGTCCTGACATTTGCTTTTCTGGGGCTCCTTCTGAAAGACATCAGGCATGGGATCAACCAAATCTGGATTGTCCTTGAGCACCAACAGTTCTGTGGGCCTTATCATACATCATCCTCTTCTGAGCAGCCCACTAGGGTGCTGAAAGTCAAAGGCTTCTAGACACCTTTACCACCTTTCCAGACACCAGCTTCTACTCCCATCACAGTGCTCTAGGAATCCTGGGAAGAACACACCTGCTGTCCCTGGAGGCAGGTTCATATCTTAGTTCCTGCCCTGCCAAGTGCAGGGGATATTACTAAGGGTCTTGACTGGGGACATGAAAACTGAAAATTCTTTGCAAGCTCTTCCCCTGTTTGTGATTACCCATAGAAGTTTGGGAATTTTAGGTGTCTAAGACTTGTGTCTAGCATGGGCAGGGATTTTTGTAGAGAAATTCCCCACTATGGTACTTGTAACTACTTCTGTGAGGGACCTGTCAGGAAAGCCCACTATGCACCTGGTGCTTGGACTCTACACCCTCAGGTGCCAGGATGAGCTAAGGTGAGAGACTTTGCTGCCCTCTCCCCGTTGTGTTCAGGCCATGCACAGCATCCACCACCCCAACTCTGAGGGTGTTGGAGGCAGCCACACAAACCCCAACACTGCTGGGCCTGTGTCACTGCAGCCTGCTGCCCAGAGCCAAAAAGCACCGTCAGTACCCAGCCTGGCTCTTTACTTTTGCGCAATCCTGCTGGAATCAGGATGAGCAGCTCCCTGAATCCCCAGCATGAATCTCTGTGCCAGAGCTCAGGCAGCTCCACTTAACAACCCAGGAACTCCCTTCTGAGCCATCCTCACCTGACACAGGGAAGGCTAAGATGCCTTCATTGATACAAAGCTTTTTCAAGGCTTTGAGAGGGATTTGTGGGTTACTTAGAACACAAAGGCCTATGCTGGAAATTGTCTGGGAGCCTGAGGAGGCTGAGCTCACCATGGGAGAGAGAGACTGGAGCTCAAGGAGACAGAAACATCCCCTAGCCTTGCTGCTGGCCCAAAGGAAAACAGGTCCCATTCCTGGCTTGTCATTTGCCCACCTCGCCTTCTCTGTCCAGGGGAACCTCCCTTTTGGCCCCATCTCCAGGCCCACTCTGGGTTATTGTCAGGGCTGATCAGACTGCTGTCAATCTATGAAGAAGGAAATGAGGAATTTTTATAAGCACCACATTGATGCAGCTCATAGCAGCAACAAGGGCCTGCCATGCTGCACTAAAGACCCAACAGAGTCTGGGGCCATGGAGGCCAGCACTGACCTCCAGTTCTGCCTGCATAGCTGTACAAGGTAGGCTGGGTGCTCCCAGGTGTAATGCTGACTGTGGCTGACACGTGTCTGACTGGGCTTCTGAGGAAATCATTGTGGCAAAGACTCTGCAACCACTCCCTCATACACATCCCTCCCACGGTGTGGAGATTGAGGCTCTGAGAACTAGTGAGGAGGGTGGCACTGTTTGCAGCAGGGCTGGGGGACATAACCACAGAGGCAGGATGTAGCTGTCAACCTCAGGTGAACCCATCCTCTTCTGGGGTTATTTCAGTAAGTACTTGGGCCTCTCACCCAAGACTTCCTGCTCCCAGCTCCACCTAAGCTCTGAATCACTGGTTCATTCTTCTGAGGGCCCAGATCTAGAGTGGGTGGCAGCTCAGAGCCCAAGGGACATATTGTCAGGGCTTCTGTCACTGTGTATCTGGAATAGCAGGTACCACACTGATGTGCACTGTGCCCTAAACATCCTGACCAATCAGGCATTGTGCTGTCCCCTTCTGCCATCTTCTCAATGCTACAGAGGCTGCTGACTCCTAGATAATCCTGTCCTCAGCTGCAGGAACAGAGAAGACCCCAGGAAGCTGTGGCCTGAGCCACTCACCCACAGTCAGTGTCCTGCCAGTGAGCAGAACAGAAAAGGCCATGAACACCAGGAATGGCCCATCCTGTTTCCCCACACCAAAAAACCCTTTTCTGCTCTGCCATACAGGTCCCTGCTCAGCTCTCACTGCTTATGGAGGACGGGTCCAGAGACTGGGTTTTCAAGATGCAGACAGGAAGAATTGTCATCTAAGGGGACCATGAGCCCTGAGCAACTTTCCCAGGGCTAAGCCCATTTCCTTCCCTCTCCTGAGGATGCTTCTGAGTCAAGGTGAAGACACAGGGCAGCAGGACAATTTGGTATGCAGTGTGTCACATCATCACTGTTTCCAATAGGCTCCACGAGTGCACACCTCTCCCCTCCACTGCTGGTCTGGGTCTACTGTCCTAGTTGGGCTCTGTGCCAAGACTCTGTGCCTTCATCTACTCTTCCCTATGCTCACTGCCACAGGATTTCCATACTGTGTCCCCTGCCCTCCCAGGAATGTGTAGACGGGGCTCATGTGCAGCATAGTTCCAATGCCGGGTGGGAGGCGAGGTCTCTGCAGAGCCCCACATATGTGCACAACCAGACTCAAACTGAGCAGGAAGGCCAGGGACTAGGAACTTCCAGAACTTGGGAGAGAGGAGCCAGTGCTTTTTTTTATTTATTTATTTATTTTTTATTTTTTTTTATTTAAAAGAGAATAAAACAAAAGGGGTAGTACAGAGCAGATCAGAAGAGGACAACATAGGCAACACAGTACTTTACATTAAGTCAACTGGACATCAACAGTATCTAACGCCATATCTCTTACTCTGCTATAGTTGAGCATAGTTTCAATTACAATAATATCAAACATAACACAATAGTATAAAGTCATGCATATAGTGAAAGAATTCCAGGGCTTTCTGAA